>CAUYON010123048.1:0-15687 GCA_963573935.1 Arctocebus calabarensis | reverse complement strand
TTCATATAATAATGGAGAAATTGCCAGGAAGGCTATGTTAATCAGTTTGATGAAAATAGTTAAGATTGTATATGAAACCAGCACATTGTACCCCTTGATTGCACTATTGTACACAGCTATGATTTAATGATAAAGATAATTTAAAAAAGATTAAAAAATAAATAAATAAAAGTTGACTCAATAAACAGTAACTTTCTAAAACAAAAAGTATCAGGGTCAGATATGTTCCAACATTTAAGGGAGAAATTACACTCCATACCTCAGTGGTCACAACCCCTGTTGGTCACAACCCCTTTGTAACAATAAAAATATATACTGCATATCAGATGTTTACATTACAATTCATAACAGTAGCAAAATTACAGTTATGAAGTAACAACGAAAATAATTTTATAGTTGGGGGTCACCACAACATGAGGAACTGTATGAAAGGGTCATAGCATTAGGAAGATTCAGAACCCCTGCTCGATACTCTCTTTCTGAGGGCAGAAGCAAGAAAATACTTCCTAACTCACTCTTTGCCAGAATTATCCTAATACCAAAATCAGATAAAAGCATTATAAGAAATGAAAACTCCAGACTAATAATATCTGTCATAACCATAGAATAAAAAATCTTCAAAAAATTAGCAAGTGAAATTCAGCAATGTATTATACAAAGAAGTATACATCACTGTTACGTAAAATTTATCTTAAGTATGCAAGGCTGGATAAACATTTAAAAATCAGTTAATGTCATCTATCATACCAACATAATGAGACAGAAAAACCACATTGATTGTATTAATAGATTTAGAAAAAAGATTGAAAAAAATTCAACACTATTCATGATAAAAATTCTGGGACTTAAGTTTTTAAAGAATACCTTTAAGAATGCTACTGCTAATGTCTTATTAATGATGAGAAACTTGAAGCTCTCCCAATGATCTGAAGATCAGGAACAAGGTAGAGGTTACTTCTCTCACCGCTTCTTTTTAACCTCATATTGAAAGTACTAGCTAATGAACAACGCAAGAAAAAGAAATAACAGATATGCAGATTGGGAAGAAAAATAAAACTGTTTTTGTTTGCAAGATGACATAATCACCTATGTAGAAAATCCAAAAGAATTTTAAAAAACAAAAACAAACTCCTGATACTATTAAACAATGATGGCAAAGTTGCAAGATACAAAATTAATAAAGAAAAGTCACTTACTTTCCTATATGCCAACAGTGAATGACTTAATTTTAGATTAAAACAAAATGTCATTTACATTAACACTCTCAAAATAAAATACTTAAGTATGAATCTAACAAAATCTTTTCAAGATTTATATGAGAAGACTATAAAATTCTGATTAAAGCAATCAAAGAACAAAATTAATGGAAAAATTTTCCATGTTCATAGATAGGAAAAATAAATATTTTTAAGATATCTATTACCCCCAAATTGATCTACGGACTCTATGCAATTCCATTTGAATCCTAGAAAGTTATTTTATGGATATCAACACAATGATTTCAAATATTTTTATGGAGAGACAACAGATCTAGAAATGCCAACAGAATATTGAAAAGGAAGGACAAAGTTGGAGGATTGACAGTACCTTACTTCAGTACTTACTGTAAAGCTACAGAAATAAAGACAGTGTGGCATTGGCAAAAGAATAGGTAAATAGATCAACAGAAGAGAGAAGAGAACCCAGAAATAGACTCACATAATCATAGGAATTAATCTTTGACAAAATAAGCAAATGGAAAAAACAGTCTTTTGATCAAATGGTGCTAGAAGAACTGGACACCAACCAAAACAAAATAAAAGAAAATAACCCCCCAAAAAAGAAAAAGTACTTATACCCTTCATAAAATATTTTTAATTTAATTTAATTAATTTATTTATTTAATCAAAACTGTGTACATAGTGCTTTTATGGGGTATAATGTGCATATACAATTTGGAATGCTTACATCAAACTAGTTAACATAGCCTTCACCTTACTTAATCATATTGTTAAAACATTTATCCTCTACTCTTAATAGATTTGACATGTACACTTACAATATGCACAATAGGTGTGTCCTACCAATTATCCTCCCTCCACCTGGCCTCCCCACTCCACTTCCCTCACTCTCCTTTTCCCTCCTACATTCTGGGCTATAGCTGTGTTTTAGCATTCATATGAAAGTGTGATTATATATTGTTTTCATAAAAGTATTGAGTACATAGGATACTTTTCTTCCATTCTTGAGATGCAGGTTATGAGTCTGACAAAGGTTTGATAACTAGACTCCATGGAGAACTTAAACTAATTAATAAGAAAAGAACAAGTGATCCCATTTTATTGTGGGCAAGAGACTTAAAGAGAAGCTTCTCTGAAGAAGACAGGCTCATGACCCACAAAATATTTTTTAAAATACTGTAAAACACCTAGAAGATGGCATCAGAAAAAAATCTAGAAGACCCTGGGGATGGCCATCCACTTTTTTTTTGGATAAAGAGCCAAAGACACAAACCAAGAAAGAAAAAGTTATAAGCTAGACTTTAAGAAAAATAAAGTCTTCTGGTTTGGGAAATACAATGACAAAAGAATAAGAAGAGAGTTACAAAGTGGGAGAAAATATTTCAGGTACAGGGCTGGTTAATTACATCTCCAGGAGCCCTCAATTCAATTTCACCTTACTAGCCTTTCTAGCCAACTGGTGAAAAACAACCATGGGGCAGAATCAGTGGAAAACTCTGGAAACCTGATTAATCAAAGTAGATCAACTCCCTCAAGGTATGACAAAGGAGACATAACATAAGATCCAATTCATAAACAAATGGCTGAGATGTCAGAAATCGAGTTCAGAATTTGGATGGCAAATAAGATTAACAGAATTAAAACAAAATTGGATTTAGAAGTTCAAAGAGTAATTCAAAAGTTGTCTCAAGAATTCAATAAATTCAAAGATAAAATTGCCAAAGATTTTGACAAATTGAAGCAAGAATTTGCATCCCTCAAATACCTGAAAAATACAGTAGAATCCCCCAGTAATAGAATGGAGCCAGCAGAAGAAAGGATCTGAGAAGTGCAGAGCAAAAATGGATCATTCCCTGAGAGAGTTGTGGAACTACTCCAGAAAAGCAAACATTCACCTTATTGGAATTCCTGAAAGAGATGATAATGGTCCAAAAGGCACAGATGCTCTATTCCAAGAGATATTAGAGGAAAACTTCCCAAACATAGCAAGAGATTTGGAAATGCAAATAGCAAATGGTTTTGGAACCCCAGCACGACTCAATCCAAATAAAGCATCCCTCAGACATATTGTAATTAACTTAGCCAAAGTTAATATGAAGGAGAAAATTCCACAAGAAGCCAGACATAAAAAAATCATAACCTACAAGGGGAAGAATATTAGAATGACTGCAGACCTCTCTGCTGAAACTTTTCAAGTCAGAAGAGGATGGTCATCAACCTTCGATCTCCTTAAACAAAACAACTTTCAGCCCAGTTGAAAAGCTGTATCCAGCTACACTGAGTTTCATTTATAATGGAGAACTCATATACTTTAATGACATTCACACATTGAAGAAATTTGCCATAACTAAACTAGTTCTTCAGGATGTTCTCAGACCCATCCTCCATAATGACCAACACAATGCTCTACCACCAAAGTAAACTCACTCAGAAATTTTTGATCAAAACCCAACTTCCACCATGGTACAGCATTAAAAATATCCACTGGACTTTTGAAAAACTTGACACCTAAAATACTACCAGGCTTATCAATAATCTCAATTAACCTGAATGGCTTAAATTGTCTGCTAAAGAGGCACAGATTGACTGACTGGATACAAAAACTCAGGCCAGATATCTCATCTTATCTTAAAGGCTAAATATAGACTCGGAGTGAAGGGATGAACTTCTACAATCCAGGCAAATGGAAATCAGAAAAAAGCAGGGGGTGCAATTTTATTTGCAGATACATTAGGCTTTAAACCAACAAAAGTAAAGAAAGACAAGGATGGTCACTTCATATTTGTTAAGAGAAACACTTAACATTATGAGATATCAATTATTAACATTTATGCACCGAACCAAAATGCTCCAGCATTTATAAGGGAGACCCTAACAGACATGAACAATTTGATATCTTCCAGCACCATAATAGTTGGAGATTTTAAGACTCATTTGGCAGGCGGGACAGATCCTCCAAACAGAAACGAAGCAAAGACATTTGGGACTTAAACTTCACCATACAACAATTGAATTTAATACACATCTACAGAACATTTCATCCTAACAAAACTGAATACACATTCTTCTCATCATCCCATGGAACATCCCCCCAAATTGATCACATCTTAGGTCACAAGGCTAACCTCAGCAAGTTTAAAAGAATAGAAATTATTCCTTATATTTTCTCAGATTATCATGGAATAAAAATTGAACTTATCAATAACAAGAATCTGCATACTCACACAAAGACATGGAAACTAAATAACCTAATGCTGAATGATTGATGGGTCATAGATGAGATTAAGAAGGAAATTACCAAATTTTTGTAACAAGATGATAACAAAGACACAAATTATCAGAACCTCTGGGATACTGCAATGGCATTCCTAGGGGAGAAATTTATAGTGATGCAGCCTTCCTCAAGAGAACAGAAAGAGAGGAAGTCAACAACTTAAAGGAACATGCCAAGCAACTGGAAAAGGAAGAACATTCCAACCCCAAATCCAGCAGAAGAAAAGAAATAACTAAAATTAGAGTAGAATAAATAAATTGAAAAAAAAATTCTTCAAGAAATCAATGAATCAAAAAGTTGGCTTTTTGAAAAGTTTAACAAAATTGATAAACCCTTGGCTAGCCTAACCAGAAATAGGAAATTAAAATTCCTAATTTCATCACAGTAATACAAAGGTGAAATAATAACAGACACCTAAAAATTCAAAAAATTCTTAATGAATACTACAAAAAACTCTGTTCTTAGAAATATGGAAATCTGAAAAAAATTGACCAATACTTGGAAGCACACCACCTTCATAGACTTAGCCAGAAAGAATTGGAAATGTTGAACAGATCTATATCAAGTACTGAAATAGCATTAACTGTATGAAATCTCCCCCCAGAAAGAGTCCAGGACCAACTGGCTTCACATTATAATTCTACCAAGCCTTTAAAGAAGAACTAGTACTTATATTACTCAACATTTTCTAAAATATAGAAAAATAAGGAATACTACTCAACACATTTTATGAAGCAAATATCACCCTGATCTGCAAACCAGGAAAAGACCCAACAAGAAAAGAAAATTACAGACCAGTATCTTTAATGAATATAGATGCAAAAATATTCAATAAGATCATACATAGCAAACAGAATCCAGCAACACAGCAAACAAATTATACACCATGACCAAGTTGCCTTTATCCCAGTGTCTCAAGGATGGTTCAATATACGTAAATCTATAATTATAATTCATTGCATAAACAAAATAAAAAACAAAGACCATATGATTCTCTTGATCAATGCAGACAAAGCTTTTGATAATATCTAGCATCCTTTTTAATGATCAGAACACTTAAGAAAATAGGTATAGAAGGTACATTTCTTAAATTGATAGAAACCACCTATAGCAAACTCACAGCCAATATCATATTGAATGGAGTTAAAATGAAAACATTTCCACTCAGATCAAGGAACTTGTCAAGGTTGCCGATTGTCTCCACTGCTTTTTAACATTGTAATGAAAGTCTTAGCCATCACAAGCAAGCCATAGAAGGCGATCAAGGATATCCAAATATGATCAGAGGAGATCAAACTTTCACTCTTTGCAGATGATATGATTGTATATCTGGAAAACCCCTGGGACTCAACTACAAAACTCTTAGAAGTGATCAAGGAATACAGCAGTTTCTCACATTACGAAATCAATACTCACAAATCTGTAGCCTTTTTAAATACCAACAATACTCAAACTGAAAAAATAGTCAAAGACCCTATTCCTTTTACAGTCATGCCAAAGAAGATTAAATATTTGGGAGGTTACCTAACAAAGGACAAGAAAGATCTCTATAAAGAGAACTATGAAACTCTAAGAAAAGAAATAGCTGAATATGTTAACAAATGGAAAAACATACCATGCTCATGGCTGGGAAGGGTCAACATTGTCAAAATGTCCATTCTACCCAAAACAATACACAACAATGCAATCCCTATTAAAGCACCACTGTCATACTTTAAAGATCTCAAAAAAAATAATACTTTGTTTTATATGGAATCAGAAAAAAACCTCCATTTGTTAAAACATTACTCAGAATAAAAACGAATCAGGAGAACTCACGCTACCTGAACTCAGACTATACTATAAATTGATAGTGATCAAAACAACAAGGTACTGGCACCAAAACAGAGAGTTAGATATATGAAACAGAACAGAGAACCAAGAGATGATCCCAGCTACTTATTGTCATTTGATCTTTGATAAGCCTATCAAAAACATTCAGTGGGGAAAAGCATCCCTATTTAACAAATGATGCTGGGTGAACTGACTGGTGACCTGTAGAAGACTGAAACTCTACCCATACCTTTCACCATTAACAAAGATAGATTATCACTGGATGAAAGATTAAAGATTAGGGCATGAGATTATAAAAATACTAGAAAAGAGCACAGGGAAAACAATTTAAGAAATCAGCCTGGGAGAAAATTTTATGAGGAGGACCCCCTAGGCAATTGAATCAACACCAAGAATACAATCAAATACTGGGATTTGATCATGCTAAAAAGCTCTGCATAGCCAAGAACACTGTACATAAAACAAGCAGACAGTCCTCAGAATGGGAGAAGATATTTGCAGGTTATATCTCTGAAAAAGGTTGGATAACCAGAATCCATGGAGAACTCACAGTATTAGCAAGAAAAAAACAAGTGATCCCATCTCATTGTGGGTAAGGTATTTGAATAGAAATTTCTCTGAAGAAGACAGGTGCATGGCCTACAGACACATGAAAAGATGCTCATAATCCTTAATCATAAGAGAAATGCAAATCAAAAACACTTTGAGATATCATCTAACTCCAGTAAGATTAGCCTACATCACAAAAATCCCAAAACTATAGATGTTGGAGTAGATGTGGAGAAAAGGGAACACTTCCGCACTGCTGGTGGGAATGCAAGCTAAATACGTTCCTTTTGGAAAGAAGTTTGGAGATCACTTAGGGATCTAAAAATAGACCTGCCATTTGATCCTATAATTCCTGTACTAGGTATATATCCAGAAGACCCCACATTATAACAAAGATATTTGCACCAGAATGTTTATTGCAGCCCAATTCATAATTGCTAAGTCATGGAAGAAGCCCAAGTGCCCATCGACCCACAAATGGATTAATAAATTGTGGTATATGTACACAATGAATTATTATGCAACCTTAAAAATAGATGGAGACTTTACCTCTTTCATGTTTACATGGATGGAGCTGAACACATTCTTCTTAGCAAAGTATCTAAAGAATGGAAGAATAAGTATCCAATGTACTTTGATCTACTCTGAAGCCAAGATATAAGCACCCACACTTCCATATGAAAACTATAACCCAACCACAGCCAAAGATGAGGGGGAAAGAGGAAAGGGAGGGGAGGGGAGGGTGGAGGATGGGATGGAGGGGAGGGTAATTGGTCAGAGCACACCTATGGTACATTTTACAAGGGTACATGTCAAATCTACTAAGTGTAAAGTATGAATGTCTTAACATAATAATTAAGAAAGTGCAGTAAAAGGCATGTTAACCAGTTTGATGAAAGTATTTCAAATTTTAAATAAAGCCAGCACATTGTACCCCATAAATGCATTATGATTTAATAAAAAAAGGCACATCTGATAAAAGACTGTTATTGAAAACACATAATGAATAATAAGAAAACCAACAACCTGAAAAAAATGGGCAAACAGCCACAACAGTCACTAAACCAATGAAGATATGCAGGTGACAAATAGCATATGCAAAGATGATACACTTCCTATGTCATTAGGAAGATAGAAATTAAAATAAGGAGATGGTAGTTCACACCTCTTAGCATGGCCAAAATCTGGAATCCTGATAACATTAAGTGCTGACAAGAATGTGAAGGAACCGATACTATCATTCATTGTTGATGGTAATACATAATTGTACAGCCACTTTGAAAGACAGTTGGCAGTTTCTTACCAAACTAAGCACATACTCTTATCATACAATCCAGCAAATGCACCTATTAGTAATTACTCAAAGGAGTTGAAAACGTATGTCCACAGAAAACCAGTACACAAACGTTTATAATAGCCTTATTCATAATTGTCAAACATTAGAAGCAACCAAAATGTCCTTAGGATGTGGAATGTGTAAATAATCTATGGTGCCTCCAGCCAATGGAATAGTATTAATATTATGAAGAGAGAAGTTATCAAGCTATGACAAGACACAGAAGAGACTTGAATGTATATTATTAAATAAAAGGAGTCAATCTGAAAAGGCTGCATATTACATGATTCCAACTATATGACACTCTGGAAAAGACAAAGCCTCAGAAGTGATGAAAATATCAGTGGTTTCTAGAGATGGGGAGGAAGAATAAATGAATGGACTGAAGACAGCAGATTTTTAGGGCAGCCAAACCCCTCTATATGAAACTGAAATGGTAGATACATGCCATTATACTTTTTTCCAAACACAAAGAATGTTGGACACCAAGAATGGACCCTAATGTAAATTATAGACTCCAGGTGATAATGATGTGCCAATGTAGGCTTATTAATTGTAACAAACATATCACTCTGGCAAAGCATATTGGTAATAAGGGAGGCTAGCCATATGTGAGGAAAGGGGATGTATGGAAAATCTCTGTACTCCCCACCCTGATTTTTCTCTGAACATAAAGTGAGTTTTTAAAAGTCTTTGAAAAGAAGTAAATATGTAAGGAAAAGGGAAAAAAGGAATAAAAAAAAGAGGGATGGAAGGAGGGAGAAAGGAAAGAAAAAAGAAATAGGAAGGAAGAAGGAAGGAAAGAAGGAAGGAAGGAAGGAAGGAAGGAAGGAAGGAAGGAAGGAAGGAAGGAAGGAAGGAAGGAAGGAAGGAAGGAAGGAAAGAAGAGACTCCTTCACCCTTTTTATGAAAAGGGTAGGCCAAATAGATACTTGTATAAAAGAGAAGATCTTTAGGGCCATGAATTATAGGCTTCATTAAGTTTAGCTCAGCAAAGATTCCATGCCAGATGTAAAAATATTTGAATATTTGTCCTCCTTATGAAATGGTAGATAGTGGAAGATCAAAATGCAAAAGATATAAATATATCTGTTGATGATTCCATGATAGAAAATAGAAACAGGCTATTAGTTATTGAAAGAATAAATGTAAAATATGTATTATGATGACAGAGTGAATTAGGCAGGAAAATGAGAAAAGAATTATAAACACACAACAGAGATTTGGTAATAAAACAGATCCAGGGTCAAGTCTCTCTTTTACATTTCCTTGTTTTGCAATGTTCAGCTATTTCAACAATATTTCCAAGCCTTTAGGTTTCATCTGTAGCATAGGCATAACACTACCCACTTAGGGATTAGAAAAGAAAGGATTTATAAAACACCTAACATGGTGTATAGAATATTTGATAGGAGAGACTTAATAAATGTAGATTACTGTCCCGTCTTTATTCCTGAAAAAGGTAAAGTTTTCTCTCTAGCCCTGAAGAAGTGCAGGTTGATGCCACTTCTTTGAGTCTGAAAAGAAAAATAAGATCCCTATTTTTTAAAAAAAATCTAGACAGATAATCTGATGCTTCTGTATTGCCTTTATCTTGGATCACGATGTCCTGTTATGAGTGTGCTGCAGCGACCTTGAAAGTGGATAGTATCAAACACAATTTACTATACAAAACAGTAGGAAATAATGCCTCTTTCAAAAATGCTCTGAATGCAGATCATGGTGGTGTTACAGAGATTAATGGTAAATTACAAAGTAAGTACAAGATGAAGTATATTTTTATTTATTTATTTATTTTTTTATTGAATCATAGCTGTGTACAATAATTTGATCATGGGCTACAGTGTGCAGGCTTCACTTACAATCTGAGATATTTTTATCAACCTGATTGAAATAACATTCATGAGATTTTCTCATTCACTATGTGATTTTTAAATGAAAAATAGGTGGGGAATGGAAACAAAATAGGCATCTTCTTTCTGAATTTCTTACTGCCAAGTCTTTAGTGAGACAAGAGGAATAATCAAAAGTAGATTAGGAGCGCAGCCCAGAAATTGCTCAGGATAATGTGCTTTTAAAGGGTGAAGGTCATGTCATCTTCTCCATTTTGGTCTCCATTGCACTCATGTTACAAAGGTAAGCATTTTTCTAGTTAATAGAGTAGCCACAAAATCAATACAGAGAAATTGTTAATCCATAGTGCAAATGTTACTGTAAGCAAACACTATCAAGGAAAAGAGAGTCTCAGAACAAGAAAGGATTTTGGAAACAAACTTGTCTGACTCTATCATTTTATAGGTAAGTACAATGAAGCCTTGAGATGTAAACGACACTTGGTGGTTGGTTTTACCTCCTAGTATTGAACATAGGCTCTGTAAGATGTTAGTAGTTCTCTTACCTTACACATCTTTTTCGATACCAGAGTATGAACTGAAAGCATTTAAGCATGTCTATAATTTCCACTCCATAATAGTGCCCATGGAATGTCAGGTGGACTTCACAAAATAAATGAAGGGCAATTTTCACCAATGAAAAGGTTTTTGTTCTAAACTGTCTGTATTTAATAATCTACAATTCTGCTCAAATTAAAAAGAAAGAAGAAAATTCGAGATGAGTTTTTCACAGTGGTTCAATGCAAAATGATCATTTTATTTTCTGATTAAGTTTATACTATAATTTGGCAATTATATCCATCTACCAAAAAGAATTTTCTGTGAATTTTACAAATTGGAAGTCAGGAACAATAATGGCCCCAAATCTCTTCTTGAGCAACTTCTGTTTGAATTTGCCTTCTTGACACAAAAATTCTTACAAAGTTTTGCTCAAGCCTGAAAGAACTTTATAGTATGAAGTTGTATGAGGTTGCAGGGAAAAACAAACCAAAATAAAAACAATAACTGTGAGAGCAAAGACTAGAGCTCTTCCCTTTGCATTTTTTCTGACTTTTTAGTGGAGGACTTGATGTCTGGTGATGAATAGATTGCATATGTACAGCAGAAGAAAAAAATGATCTCTGTTGGCCCTTTCCCTGTCACACGTATCTTGGCCTTAACCTTGAGCATCTTACTCCAGACTCACTTTGCTGAAATGCTCCAAGGCAAAATACTCTGTGTCACTCTGACTCCGAGTGGTGAGAAAAGCCCAGATCCTGGGAATGTGCTCATATTTCATGGTATCTTCCTGTGTCACTAGAGCAATCAGATGGATCTAGATCAAAAAGACAATAAGGGCTGGACAGAAGCCAAGGGGACAAACAGAGGGGGTAATAATCCCCTCTTTTATCATTTGTGTCCATGGAGAATTATTCAGCAAAATTGAACTCTATGGTGAATAGAGCACAGGATAGCTTTATGCAGTAAAAGTGATGGAATTCTTCCTTGCTATTTGCTTCTTTTTGGGACATGGTAAAATGATACTCTTATTCACAATAGTAGAGAATGTTTCCAGGGAAAAAGGGAATCCACTGAAGTTCATGGAAATTGGTAGTGTGATGATGGCAGAGAGATAAGGAGAATCTTATTCAGCTAGAGCCCTATTGTCATGGATCAGTATGTACATGAGGTATCTGTCAGCCTCTTCAATAGTTCCCAGGGCCTCTGATCTGGGAAAGATGGGGGTTGGAGAAAGTGATGATATTCTCAATTGTCTGCTGTTCTCAATTATCTCTGGAAATCAAGGGGGGCAAGTTGAAAATAATCCCTCATCCTGTAAATTTTGAAATAATTCAGTAAACCATGATTTGGAAAGCTTCAGCAATGAATTTGAGAAAAACAAGTCCCTCATCAAAGCCCAGAATGAGGAGGATGGAAAACTGGGAGGCATTTGCTAAATGAAAATGTATTGGCTAGTTTCATATTTTATGTAACCCAGCACCCCAGTCCCAACTGCATGGCTCTGAGAGGATGCTGGAGGCACTATGTGGACTTGGGGACAGCTTGGGCGAGGCATAAATCTAGGGCTGCTGACCACTGTAGGGCATCTCTAACCAACTGCTACTGCAGTCTTGCTGGAGCATAGGTTCTGTGGTCTTTTCCCCCTGAAAGAAAGAGGAAATGTCTGCTAAGCTGAGTTATCCTGGTCTGTGTTTTCACCAAGGGAGGTCAAGTGACCAGCCACTTATGAGAGATACCCATCAACCAGATCATCTAGAAGAAATTATTTCAGACCAGATCAGTAATTTCTTTACTTTTGCTTTGAGTCTGCAGTTCAATAGAGATTAAGGGTGTAACTAGGATAATACTCTAGTTTATCCCATGTCTGAAAAAAATAAATGTTTCACATCAAGAATGTTTTGCTGTGACAAAAGAAAACCCCAATAGCTACCACTTCTTGAGAAATTGAGCTATTGAGTTATTAAGGAGACATACACACATTTAGATATATTTCCTTAATAATATATATTCAGATTGGATATTCCCTATCAAAATGCTTAGGAGGAGAAGAATTTAAGATTTTGGATTTATTTTTATTTTGGAATATTTGGATATACATAATGAGGTATTTTGAGGATGAGACCCAAGTCTAAACACAACATCTTATACATACAGCCTAAAGGTAATTTTATACAGTATGTAAGATAATTTTGTGCATGAAACGATGTTTGTGCTAACTACTTACATGTGGAATTGTTCATTGGTAGTATCACTTCTGCACTCAAAATGTTTACATTTTAGAATAGTTTTGATTTTTGATTTTGGGATTAGGAATGCTCAACGTACAGCCATACTGTGAAAGGTGTCTTAAGTGACTTGCTTACGATAGTACAAGTGGTAAAATATGGGGCCTGGGGATGTTTGATTCCAAATCTCAAGGTCCAACTGATTACATTTCGCCTTCTACTCTCAAACTCTCATTTCACATTTCTGTAACCACAGTGTAAATTGCCCCAGGGCAGGACCATATTCTATATTTGTCTCCCCAACAGAGCCACAGGGAGTCTAGTTATCAGTGTCCCCACCAGAATTCTTTCTGATGAAATTCTGTTACATACACATAGTGATTATTTGTCAGTGTTATGAGACCCCCAAGCCTTCATTGTATTTGAAAGATAAGGTGAGAATAGCTACTATCAGATTCCTGAGGGTCTTGCATGCCATGCAAGACTGAGAAGGCTGCTCACTGCATATCTATGCGTTCCCTACATTTCCCAACCCTCAGTTGCACTTGGGCCATGACAAGTGTTGAAGAATGGACTGTGAGTGGAAATGACACATGTCACATCTGAGCCATGGCAACTAAGAATGGATTTCCCTTTTCCAATCTTTTCTTCTTCTACCATAGTGACATGAGATGGCAGTATCATGAGATAAACATGGGTTGAATTTCCCAGTGATTAAGTCGATGATAATTCTTTCAGCAGACTTTGCTCAAGAAAGAAACATACTTGTGTTTTTCTAAGCCACTGAGATTTGGGGGGGTTGTATGTGGCTGCCACAAACCATATCTTTTTCTGATTAATATGCCATCAATAAGATGTAACTTTATTTTAACCAAGTTGGATCATTAGAAGCTTTTATGCAGGGAAACAGCAATAGAAAATATCCTATCTATTAAATTAGCTCTTCTTAAATCATGTACACATACTTTCCTCCTGGCATTTTCCAATATCTTTTACCTTTCATTCATTGATTCAACAAGTGGTTGTTAATCATTTTACTTGTATTCTACCTTGTGTCTTGTGTGGGACATTGAGAAAATTCAGTTGTTTATTAAATATTGAAAAGACCAATTTGTGTGTCAGACATTATTACAGTGCTTGTTAAATATTTATTTAATACTCATTTTGTATATTAAGGAAGCTGTAATACAAAAGAAAGAAAGACAGAGAGAGAGAGAAAGAAAGAAAGAAGGAAGGAAGGAAGGAAGGAAGGAAGGAAGGAAGGAAGGAAGGAAGGGAGGGAGGGAGGGAGGAAGAAAAGAAAAGAAAAGAAAAGAAAAGAAAAGAAAAGAAAAGAAAAGAAAAGAAAAGAAAAGAAAAGAAAAGAAAAGAAAAGCAATTTGTTCCAGGTCACAGAGCTGGTAGTGGGAAAAACTGAAACCTGAACTCCCAGCAGTCTGGCTCCAGAAACTAAGCTTAGCAGTGTGGATAATAGTGTCATGCAGAGAATGAATGGTCATGATGGCCAATCTAGTCCTTGCCCTTGTTGGCCTGATTAAAACTGGTACTTCTGTTCTGATTTTTACCACAAATATCACCTTGAGTTTTCAATCAGGTGGTTTCAGGAAAATATGAGAGAACTATGAAGGAATAGAACCCATCCCTACATTTCTTTAATATTTTCCTTATATTTCCATCATCTCATATCTTTAGTTAGTTATATGCAAGATTGATTCCTCTCGGTATGTTTTCAGCACTAATTTCGCTATTGTAATATGCAGAGTAAATTTTTTTGAGTGGTAATGTAAATGAAAGAATGAGTAAACTAATTAATGCAACATAAGCCATGTCTACTGAGAACATTTAAGTGTCTTTGGATATTTCTGGTAAAATGGTTCAGTAGACAATCTAGCAGTTAATGTATTCTATTTTTCCTGATGATAAACTCTAATGATGTAATACTTTGAGCAAGTGTTATTTAATATTTCATATTGTTGTTTGCAAATGTGGAGTGATCTTTTACTGTTTAGTCCTGAGAAAATGATAATAGAGGGGAGGAGCCAAGATGGCGGTCTGTAGCCAGCTTTCTGCAGATGCTCCAGTCCAGAAGGAGAGTTAAAGGACAGAAATTTAGCAAGAAAGCCAACGGTTTGGAACTGAGCCAAGAGACAAGTTCGAGGAACGCACATCAACCCCTGCTGGAGCGACCTGTGACCCCAAGGATACAAATAAAAGGTACAAAGCACATCGCCAAGTGGACGGGAGTCTCCTCCCCCAAGAGAACAGCTCGCAGTATATGCCATACCTCCATACAAACAAGCGAGCAGAGTTCGGCTATCCTCCCACTCTACCCCATGGGAGAGACCCTCTAAAAACCAGACCTCCTTCCCCTGTGCAGCGGCACTCTCCTGCCAGGCATAAAGCTGTATAAAACTGTGTATATTCTCCACCTGCAAGTTGGAACTCCTGGCCCTCCTTTCCACTCTCACCCTGAGGTTTGGAGGTCTCTCCCCCACGGAGTCCAGATTCTTGAACACTTTCTCGAGGGGTGTGGACAGGGCGTGGGTTGCTGCTGGTCTGTGCAGTTCTCCTGGCTTGGGAGCAGTGACAATAAGCCAAAAAGCAGCTGGCCGGCTGGCTTTGCTGAATTTTGGCCACACCTGTCCCTCAGGGGATGACAGCGGAGACAAAGGGCTGAAGCTCGCAGAATAAGTCAGGACTATTAGCCCAGCATCTCCTCCACAGGGCAGAAATTCTGCGAACTTGTTCTGTTCTATCAGCTTTTTCATCTACTTTACATCAATCAGGGACAGGGCTGGAATTGAGTGAATCGCCCCAGCCCCCATCAAGTACCCAGGTTGTTAGGCCTCACCTCCCC
>CAUYON010123047.1:0-33085 GCA_963573935.1 Arctocebus calabarensis | reverse complement strand
ACAGGCGCATAGCCTATAGACACATGAAAAAATGCTCAATATCCTTAATCATCAGAGAAATGCAAATCAAAACCATTTTGAGATATCATCTAACTCCATTAAGATTAGCCCACATGACGAAATCCCAAAACCAGAGATGTTGTTGTGGATGTGTAGAAAAGGGAACACTTCTACATTGCTGGTGGGAATGCAAACTAATACATTCCTTTTGGAAAGACATTTGGAGAACACTCAGAGATTTAAAAATAGACTTGCCATTTGACCCTATAATTCCTTTACTTGGTATTTACCCAGAAGACCAAAAATCACATTACAACAAAGATATCTGTACCAGATTGTTTATTGCAGCCCAATTCATAATTGCTAAGTCATATTGCAGCCCAATTCATAATTGCTAAGTCATGGAAGAAGCCCAAGTGCCCATCAATATACGAATGGATTAATACACTGTGGTACATGTATACCATGGAATATTATGCAGCCTTAAAGAAAGATGGTGACTTTTCCTCCTTCATATTTACATGGATGGAGCTGGAACACATTCTCCTTAGCAAAGTATCTCAAGAATGGAAGAAAAAATATCCAAAGTATGCAACCCTAATATGAAGCAAATTTATATCTTTCATGTGAAGGCTACAACTCAACTATTGCACAAGAAGACGGGGAAAGGAGAGAGGGAGGAAAAGGGGGGGGAGGGTGGGCGGAGAGAGGATAAAGGGTGGGATCACACTTGAGGCGCATCTTTGAAGGGTCAGGAGAAACCTACTAAATGTAGAACACAAATATTTTCACACAGTAAACGAGAAAATCTCATGAACGTTATGTCGAACAGGCGGATGAAAATATTTCAGATTGTATGTGAGGCCCGCACACTCTACCCCATGATTGAACTAATGTACACAGCTATGATTCAATAAAAAAAATAAAATAAAATAAAAGTTCATAAGGAAAGAAAAACGCACACAAAGAAGACCGTAAAAAATCCTCCAAGCTTTCACTTCCCAACGACAGCCATAGTTAAGCTTTGGATTGTGCTTCCACGTGGATCCCTGTGCATTTCCACATCTGTGGAGATATAGACGCAGTTTTCTATAAATGGTATTGGGCTATGCTGTGCTTACGTTTTCATAACTTGTGTTCATCGGGAGGCCACCAAAACCTTTCCATCAACACCTGCGATAATACTGCTCTTTGCAGCAGCATATTTAACGGCTTTAAAGAATTTCCTTGCTGTAGAAACCACTGCTTATTTAATCATCTCCTACTTGTAATGAATTTAGGTTCTCTCTAATTTAATTGTGTTAGAGGCAGTTATGTAATAAATATCCCCAAAGATCCTATTGCTTTTTGCTTTCATGGTAAAGTCCTCAGAGTGAGACCACTGGGCCAATGACAGTCACTCTTCATTTCTTGACATGTGTTCCCAAACTGTCTTCAATGGATTGTGCCAATTTTTTTTAATATATGCCATCCTGAGGCATTGAAAAAGGCATATTATTATTTTAATTGGCATTGCATTGCTTATTAGAAAGGCTGAGCCTCGCCCTCTTGACTTCAGCCATTTGTATTTCTTGTTCTTCCTTGATGCAGTAACTTCAGATCAACTTGGCTTTTAACTGACTTCTAATTGGTCAGCCTAGACTCCCCAACTTCTGAGGTATAGGCTGCAGGTCCAACTATCATTTTATTTTGCACGTGTTATGAACCTTATAACTCTACATACACAAACACACACACTCACATCATAGCATAAAGTAATACTTAATATGGGAGCTTTGCCTTTGATGGTGAATTTCCCATGATACCCTCTGATGTTAACATGGCCTGAATAAAAGGGGTACGCCCACATGCTCCCCACCACAGCATAAATGTGCATCCTTTGGAGAAAGAAATTTAACAGTCTACATTAAGAGCTGCAGACATGTTCAAACCTTTAAAAATAAGTCCACTCCTAGAAAGTTCTCCTAAAAAGAAAATACATTTGAAAGAAAAGTCGTATATAATTTTATATTAGATTATATATTTAATACAATAGTTGTGATAAAAGGTAATTATGATACAACCAACCATGCAAAATCATGTAGCCAGTAAGTGACAGTGATGTCATAAATGGGAAAGATGCTTACAGGACAATATTAAGTGAATGAGGCAAGATTCACAGTCACGTGGACTTGGGTTTTTCAGCTCTGTGAAAGTTTGCACACAACTGAACAAAGACTAGAAAAGAATGTGTGTGAAAATGGAACAAAGTTTTGGATAGAGGGATTGTAATTGGGGTTCTTTTCCTTTGAACAGAGGGATTGTAATTGGGGATCTTTTCCCTCAGTGCCCCGAACTTCCCATAATGGTGCTCCATTAACGAGCACTCGGGGTACAGACACCAGCCACCGCACTGAGGCAGGTACAGCACGTGCCCGGGGCTGCCAGTTCCCAGAGTTCAAACAAAACCAGGAAGAAAACAACACAGAGAAAAAAGGGAGGCTACGTTCCAGAAGGCAACTTGGACCCGCCTTTCTCCCTTTGTCTTCCCAGCCGTGTTTTGTGGAGATCCTGGTGTCCCACCCCGTGGGAGGAGAGAGGACCGGGGCTTCTCTTACAGGTCGTCCGTCTCCTACTCCTGCCACCCCCCTCTGGTGCTGGTGGGCTCTCCACGCAGGTTTTGCCAGTCAGACGGGACATGGAGCGGCACTCAGCCCAGCTGCATAGGTGAGAGGTGATCTCTGGGAGGGAGAGTCCCGGGGGGCAGGGCAGCCTCCCCAGGGCGTGAGATGATGACTGTCCTTCCCTGGCTTCAGAGGCCTCAAGGAAGTAAGTCCTTCTCCCCTGAGTTCCTTAAAGTAGGATACAGAACAGCCAGAGCTGACATGTTCTGGGGAATCAAATAGTCAACTGGGGCTGGAATTCGGGTAGAGATCTCAAAAGGGAAGGAAGTTGGGCTGTGCCTCCTTTCCTGCCCCTGTTTCTCAGAGTGACAGCTCCGGTGACCCGTGGTCTGTGTCTTTGTTTTGACAATCCAGATCCAACGCTGACCATGTGTGCAGACCCCGGCGTGCCGCAGTTTGGGATTCAGAACAATTCCCAGGGCTACCAGGTAATGAGGTCAGCCAAGATCAGGCCTTCCTGATTCCTGTCTCCTCCTGTCGCCGTCAGCATCAGGGGACCAGGGGGCCTTCCTGGGGACCGTGCTGGGGGAGGATGAGACGTGGGAAGGCAGAAGAAGGAAGAGCTCTTCCTCTTTACACCAGCTCCGCGGGAGCACTGCTCAGAAACGGGGAGGTGCGGACATCTGGCAGAGACGCTGAAGGGGGCAACAGATGACATAGTGCCGTGACACTTCCCAGCAGCCCCCAGAGCGGGGGCAGGGCAGTGCCCGCACACAGAAATGAGACAGACAGACAGACCTTCCGTTCTCAGGGTGTCCACAGCCTCCCCTGGGCTCGTACAGGGTGGCAGGAGCGAGCACGCCCTCCACCTGCCCAGCAGGGTGCACGGCCTGAGCGCACATCTCAGAATGAGCTTTGGGGGAAGGAGAGGCTTTGGATAGCGTGGACAGAGAAAGGAAGCAGGGGAGGAGGGTGGGTTCAAGGCAGGACAGTCAGCTGCAGCCCAAGACGTGACCACAAAAACAGCAGGGACTAACCTGGAAGTGACCACCTAGATCTAGTCACGTGCTGCCATTGACACACCCGGTCTGTACTCACGCAGCACATACCGACAGCCATGGGGTGCGGTGGGAACAGGGCAGTCTGGGTGCCCGCTACAGCCTGGCTGGGGCTGACAAACGAGCAGGTTAACTTCTGAGAGCACTAGAGGGATATGAATAGGGTGGGTTGCTATTTTAGGAAGGTTAGTTAAGGAAGAGCCCTCCTAAAGGGAACATTTGATTCTTTTTCTTTTTGAGACAGTCTCGCTCTGTCGCCCTGGGTAGAGTGCTATGGCATCATAACTCAGCAACCTCAAACTCTTTGGCTCAAGTGATCCTCCCACCTCAGCTCCATCCCAGCTACTTGGGCCCTGGGACTACTACAAGTGCCCACCACAATACTCAGCTAGTTTCTCTGTTTTAGTAGAGACAGGGTCTCGCTCGTACTCAGACTGGTCTCCAACTCCTGAGCTCAAGCAATCCACCCGCCTCGGCCTCCCAGAGTGTTGGGATTACAGTCATGATAAAGGTGACATTTGAACTGTGGCCTCTGCAATGAGAAGGCCTAGCCCTTTGCAGGGTGAGGTGACAGTCCTGGTACAGCGAACGGCTGGTGCCAAGGAGCATTGAGGCAGGGAAGTGCTTAACAGGATGGGAGACTGGAGAGCAGGCCGGGCCCGCAGGCGAGCCTACAGGACAGTGAGGGAGGGATGAAGTCAGAGAGCCAGGCAAGGTTTGCAAACACCTTGGCAGTGGGCTGCAAAGGTAAACACATACACACATACATGCTATGACCCAGAAGTTCCCCTCTGGAAAAGAATGCCAGAGATACTCGTGCACATGTTACCAAGAAATGAGAAAAATTATGGTACGGTCTCATGATGGCATTATTACCCAGAGGTAAAAACAGCACTGTGGGACATGGATGAATCCGGGAAACATACTATCGAACGACAAAGGTGGTATGGCACTATCTTTAGAAGGATTAAAACCAGCAAAAACTTACTAAATTATTTAGTGATATGCATACACACATGCATAGAATTATTTTTTTAACAAGGCAAGGAAATTAAAAACACAAAATTCAAGATAATAGTTACCTCCAAGGGCAGCGGAGGAACCGGGGAGGGACGGAACGGTGCATCTAAATGGCTACAATCCAGGTCTGTAAGGTTCCAGCTCTTGATTTGTGTACTGGGCTCATCCTCAGGTATCCATTTTATTGTTACATTTTATATACGTTCCATATCTCCTTCTATATGACTCAGATACTACGTAATAACTTTTACAAAGAAGAAGCCCTGGGCTAGCACATGCAGGGCTTGAAGCCATGATACAATATTTCAGATTTTTTTCTGAATGTCATTTGAAGGTGACTAATCTGATTTATCACTTGAAATATCACTCAGGCTGCTGAGTAGAAGGTGAATAACAGGGTTTTAAGAAGAAAGCCCTGGCTCAGTGCCCATAGCTCAGTGGGTAAGGCACCTGCCACATACACTGAGGCTAGTAGGTTCGAGGCTGGCCCTGGCCTGCTAAATTACAATGACAACTGCAACCAAAAAATGGCCAGGTGCCTGTGGCTCAAAGGAGTAGGGCACTGGCCCCATATGCTGGAGGTGGTAGGTTTAAACCCAGCCCCAGCCAAAAACTGCAAAAATAAATAAATAAAACAAAATAAAATAAATGGCCAGGCGTTGTGGCGGACGCCTATAGTCCCAGCTACTTGGGAGGCCAAGGCAGGAGAATCACTTTAGCCCAAGAGGTCGGGATTCATTTTGTAGGTGGAACCAAGAGGGCTCCTCGGCAGGTCTCACCGAGGAGTTGGAGGAATCAAAAATGGCTTGAGATGTTTGATTTGCGCAGCTACATCAGTAAAAGTGCCATTTGCTGAATCAAATGATGAAATCCAGTAGACAGACAGATTGGGTGTGGAAGAAGGGAGTGGGAATTAAGAGTTATACATTGCAGGTGCTTAGGTAGGTGACAGGGCCACCCAAGTGTTTAACCTGGGAAGTAGTATGATCCACGTTGCAGGGTAGGAAACTGACCGTGTTATGGCCAGTGGACTGGAGAGAGAGAAATGGGGCTGGTAGTTGCAGGCGTATTGGGGAAAGTGCGGGGCCGGTGGGGAGTCAAAGTGGAGAACACAGCTGAACGGAGGGAGGGAGAGAGGGAGCTGATAATTCTGTTCAACAGATATTGACAAAGCACAGCGCCAGATCCTGCAGGGGCCACATCTGCAAAGAAGACAGATTTCTCGTCTTTAATGAATTTATGGTTTCATAGAACAAAGGCATTTATAGACAAGTGATAATTTTATTCTGCACTGTTCTGCATATTTTATAAAATGCTGTCAAATCTACCATCACACTTGAGTGTCACAACATCCCGATGGAGTTGTGGCAGAGATAGCCACATAAAGTTTGCAGAGTTCCTTGCAGCTGCTCATGAATAAATGGAGAAGCCAGAACTCAGACCCAGGAGCTTGTGGTTCTGTACGAGGCGCTCTGTCTCCTGCAATAGAGTGTAATGTCAGAGTGTAAGGGTGGAGGCAAAGGGATGATGGGACCTTCTGTCCTTGCCGCAGGTTGGAAGCATGGTGCTCTTCCGCTGTCAGAAAGGTTACCTGCTTCAGGGCTCCACCACCAGGACCTGCCTCCCTAACCTGACCTGGAGCGGAACCCCGCCTGACTGTGTCCGTGAGTGCAGACTTCACCCACTCCCTGAGAAAATGCCTCTTGCCCTAGCCACCGGGTGTCCAGGACAGGCTTGAATGCTCTGAATGACAGGGAGCTCACAATTTCTCAGTTGGGCCGATATTGGTAGTCTTCATTCCTTGGGACCTCCCAGAAAATGTTTCCACACAAAAGCCTTTCTGTCTCACCTAATGGGCACAGTGTAAGTGT
The DNA here is from genome assembly GCA_963573935.1 of Arctocebus calabarensis. Taxonomy (NCBI): domain Eukaryota; kingdom Metazoa; phylum Chordata; class Mammalia; order Primates; family Lorisidae; genus Arctocebus; species Arctocebus calabarensis. Next base: position 26,533 of record CAUYON010123047.1, on the reverse strand, counting down.
ATATAGCACACCCCGTGGATGAATGCCTCAACTACAACTTGAACTTCACCTTAGAAATATAAACAATGTAACCTAATCATTTGTACCCCCTCATATGAATCTGAATTTTTAAAAAAAAATAGTCTTTCTGGTATTGGAAGGCAATCCCTGCATCTTAGCAAAGAAAAAAACTATCCTGCGGCAGCAGAAACAACCATGAACCAAGCAAGGCCCACAGTAGAGACATCAGGCTTTTGGCCACAATTACTCCATCTTCTCAGGAAAAGTGCTACAGGCTGAGTTCCTCCAGGGTTGACTAGGCTAATGTCCCCCTGACCTCCATCTTGGCCATCCCCATAGACATAGAGCTTGGGGTTGGGGGCAGGACTGGGGAGGAGGGTTCTGGGCTTGAAAGGGCTTGTGAGGGAAGGGAAAGGAGCAAGGGTTGAAAAGGCCCTCTGAAACCCCTAATCTCAGGTCCAAGGGTGTCTTTCCTCTCATCCAGCCCACCACTGCAGGCAGCCAGAGACGCCAACACATGCCAACGTCGGGGCCCTGGACTTGCCCTCCATGGGCTACACACTCATCTACTCCTGCCAGGAGGGCTTCTCCCTCAAGGGCGGCTCCGAGCACCGCACCTGCAAGGCGGATGGCAGCTGGACAGGCAAGCCGCCCATCTGCCTGGGTGAGTGTCCTGCTCACTTGGTGGCCTTTCCAGGGTGGGAGGCTGAAGGGGATGGCTGAGCTGCCACTGAAAGAGAGCAAAAGAGAGGGAAGAACTCGGATTCCTAGGAGCTGGATCCTGCTTCTGATTTTCTAAGGTCTTGAGTCTCCAGTAGACCAAACCAGAGCAGTCTAAGAGGCACATATTGAACCAATCCCAAGTTTTATTTTGCTTCCTTCTGCCTGAACAGAACATTCTCAGGGGAACAGACTTAATCGTCAGGCAGAGAAAAGCTCTTTCTTCCACCAAGCTGAAATAACGCCCTGCGTACATGATAACCTTGATTAAACAGCACGTGCCCATGGCTCCTCAGGGGTTACCAAGATGTCCCAGACATTCCTTGCTGTCTCCTTCAGTCATCCTCAGTTCTTCTACTGAGCATTGTCACTGCACCATGCTGTGCTGGGATTCAGAGGTGACAGCCACAGCCCTGTCCTACCAGAGCTCTCAGTCTGCTAGAGAAGACAGACATGTTATCAGATGCAGTGGTAGCTGGAGGAACATGGAGGCGCAGTGAATGGGAAGGAACAAGAGGGGCACTGAAGGGTTGAGGGAAGAAGTCAGGGAGGGCCTCCTGGAGAAGGTGATGTCTGAGTCCTGTCTTAAGGGAAAGGAGCAAGGATAAAGGATTAATTTGGTGGAGTAACACCGAACACCCCCTTACAGGAGCTGATCTCGCCATGTGCCCGGCATTGTTCTAAGCGTTTTGTATGTCTTAACTCATTTTATCCTCACAAGACTCCTGTGAGGCAGGCGCTGTTTGTATCTCTATTTAATATGTGCAGAAACTGGGCACAGAAAAGTTAATTAACATGTCCAACAACACCAGCTGGTAAAGGGAAAGAGCTGAAGATCCAAACCTCGCTCTAACCTGAGGATTATGCTTCAAACTATTTTGCTATGCTGCTCTGCAGAGAGAAGGTTCAGGGTCAGAGCCTTTATCAGAGCCAGAATTTAATTACATCATTTCTTTTTTCACTATATGAACTGTTGTAAATTTCTTTTTTTTTTTTTTGCAGTTATTGACTGGGGCCGGGTTTGAACCCACCACCTCCGGTATATGGGCTGGCACCCTACTCTTTGAGCCACAGGTGCCACCCGTAAATTCCTTTTACCTATGGAAATTATTTATTTTCCACATATGATAGTGACATAAAGCCTTTTAAGTGCATTTATTATTTTACATTTTTACTATCGTAAAACATACATGGTATGAAATTGTAAGTGTGCAATTCAGTGGCGTTAGGTATATTCATGACACTATGCAACCATCACCAGTGTCCACTTCCAGAACTTTTTCATCATCCAGAACAGAAACTCATACTCATTAAACGATAACTTCTCATTCTCCCTTTTCCTTCGCCCATAGTAACCATGATCTTATTTTCTGTCTCTATGAATTTGCATATTCTGAGCACCTCATGTTAGTGGAATTATTCAATATTTGCCCTTTTTTATTTGGCTGTTTTCACAGATCATCCATGTTATAGCATATATAAGAATTTCATGCCATGGATGGCTTCCATTGATGGCTGTACCAATTTTCACTTACGCATTCACCCATCAATGGACATTCAGTTTGTTTCCACTTTTTGGCTATTATGGACACTGCTGTGAACATATATGTGCACATTTCGTATGGATATGTTTTCAATGCTCACCAACACTTTTGAACCTTATTGATAATAGCCATTTGAACAGATGTGAGATGGTATCTCACTGTGGCTTTAATTTGTAGTTCTCTTATGATTAATGACGCTGAACACTTTTTATATTTGTTGGCCATTTGTATGTCTTCCTTTGAGAAATGTCTATCCAGGTGGTTTGCTCCTTTTTCAATCAGGTTATTTGTTTCCTTGCTATTGACTTAAGTTCCTTGTATGTTTCGGATATTAACTTCTATTCTCCCATTCCCTGGATTGTCTCTTCACTCCATTGATTGTCTCCTTTCCTGTGCAGGAGCTTTTTATTTTGATGTAATCCCATTTGTCTATTTTTGCTTTTGTCGCCTGTGTCATTGCAGTTTTGATTTATATTCCCTAATGGCTAATGATGCTGAACTTCTTTTTGTGTGTGTCTGTCTTCTTTGGAGAAATGCCTGTATAAAACCTTTGTCCATTTTTTTAAATTGGGTTGTCTGTTTATGTTCTTGATGTAAGTTGTTTATATACTTAGAATACAAGGCCCTTATAAGATATGTGATTTACAAATTTTTCCCATTTTGTGGGTTGTCATTTCACTTTTATGTTGGTATGCTTTGAAGCACCAAATGTTTTAATTTTGATGAAGTCCCAGCTTATCTTTGCTTCCTTTGGTTTCTTATGCTTTTGCTGTCTTATCTAAGAAACTTTGCGTGATCCAGGATTAAAAATATTTTTGCCTATGTATTATGCTATGAGTTTTATAGTTTAATCTTTTACATTTATATCTTTGATCCATTTTGAGTTAATTTTTTATGGTGGTAGGTTGGAGTCCAAATTCATTCTTTTGCATGTGGATATCCAGTTGTTGTACCACCTTTTGTTGGAAAGACTATTCCTTCCCCCACTAAATTGTCTTGGCACCCATGTCAAAAGTCATTTGACCATAAGTGTATGAGTTTATTTCTGGATTCTCTATTCTATTCCACTGGTCTCTGTGACTATCCATACATCATTACCACCCAGCTCTGATTACTTTAGCTTTCTAGTAAATTTTGAAATTGAGAATTGTCAGTCCTCCAACTCTGTCCTTATTTTTGAAGATTGTTCTTTTGCCTTTTACTTCTACATGGATTTTAAGATTGACTTGTCAGTCTCTGAAGATAGCTGGGATTTTAACAGACCTTGAGCTGAATCTGTAGACAAATTTGGGGAGTGTTGCCATCTGAACGATAGTAAGATTTCCAATCCATAAACATGAAATGTCTTTCCATTTATTTAAACCTTTGGTTGATTTCAATTATGTTTTACAATTTGAAGTACACAAGTCTTGCTTTCTTTCATTCCATTTATTCGTAAGTAATTTATTATTTTCTATATTATTTGTACCTATATTTAAAAATATAAAATGTTTTAGGCACAGTTGACTCCCAACTCAACCCCTTAATGTATGATTTTGAGCAAGCCCCTTCACTTTCTGCCTCTTAACAACTTTCTCTTCTGAAAAATAGGGATAGTAATCTCTACTTCACAGTTTTGACAACAGGAGTAAATGAGACAACATGAGTAAGTGCCTAGCACAGTGCCTCACACATAAAATGCCTTCTCCTTCTTGGCCACCTTCATCAGGCAAAACCTAAGAAAATAAGTTCCAGAAGTGTGCTCACACTGAGTCTCTGTGAAAAATTTCTCCATGCCTTTGTGTACACTCAGAGCTGCCCTCCAGATTTGGAGGGGTTTTGGTAAAGCCCCATGTCTCCCCTCCAAGGGAAATAGTAGGGAGTCTGCCCTTCCTTCATGTAGATTTTCTATTGTTTATCTGCAAAAGGAGGACATTATTGACTTACTGTGACTTTCTTGTTTATAACCTCATTTATTCAGCATAGACCTGTGAGTATGTTTTAGTATTTTTCCACGTTTCAATGAGAAGACAAAGACTCTGAGTAGTGAGTGACTAGTTGGGGTCACACAATCATCAAGTAGCACAAGTAGCGGGACCTGAGTCCTAGGCTGTCTGGCTCAGGCCCAGAGTGTTTGCCTTTGCCTTTGCCCTTGCTGTGAAGGCTCCTCAGTCTCAACACATTCCCCTGAAGGGGGGCGAGTACTCCACCGGAACCCCAGCCAGGGCCCCAGGAGCTCACTTGTGATGGGTACAAGTTCCTCCTTCCTGCAGGGCATCTGGAAGGAAAGCAGAGTCAAGGACAAAGCTTTTAACCCAAAGTTTTTGGTAAGGACATTAGGGCATCTATGGACTAGGGATGGAAAATGTACATCTTTATTTTCCTTTACCTCTCACTGAAATTTAGCATTTCCTTTCATGTTTAATGTAGACAACAACCTGTAGTATTATTGGCAATACCTATAAATTTGTCGCCAACAGAAATTGCAGACATTTTTGTGTTCCTTCACAATTGTTACCAATTATCATAGTAGATTTGCTGCTGAATCCAGTTATTTAATGCAGTAATATAGTCATGTATACAACTGTATCCTAATGCCTTGCTTAATATTTTAACAACTATAACAAATAAAATTGATTTCCTTTGTAATTCTTTGTATTTTATTATTCAAAGAGAGGTCCACTGACCATCCAAGTAATCCATCTCCTGGTCTAAGGAAATAAGTCCAAATTGACCTAATGTCAGACAGGTGACCATTATTTTTCTGATGGAATGTGAACCAGACTCTGAACCTGTTTCCTTCCATTCTCTTTCCCCAGCAGAGGTCCGGCCCAGTGGGAGACCTGTCAACACTGCCCGGGAACCGCCACTCACACAAGCCTCGAGTATGTACAGTCCAGATCACTGGGTCAAGAAACTGGTGTTACTTTATTCACCTAGCCCGAATCATGTGCTTGAATTTCTGAGTGCCCAGTGAAAGGGAATAAAAACCATCCACAGATACAACCAGATACATAGACCCAGGTCCTGCTCAGAAATGGTTAATGGTTAATGCTCAAAATGGTTACATTTTTAAGATAAGTATAGTGTCTTTGAAAGTGTCACATCCAGAACTGGACACAGATCCACATGCGTAGCCTGACCAAGGCAAAACTGTCATAGACTATCATGTCCACTTCTGAACTTCTACTTTTATTTTCCACATCAGCGTGTGTTTTACACAGGACGCAGACTAGATTTGGCATCATGAATTCAGTGTAAGTGCTATTTTGGTCCCTGGCCAGCTGTGTCCTTGGGCAAATGAACTTCGCCTTTAAGCTCCATTTTGCCTTCTGGTAAAATAGGGACCAGGCAAAGTGACTCATGCCTGTAATCCCAGCACTCTGGGAGGCTGAGATGGAGCACTGGAGATCAAGACTAGCATGGGTAACATAATGAGACCCCATCTCTGCAAAAAATTTAAAAGTTATCCAGGCACAGTGGGGCATGCCTGTAGTCCCAGCTACTTGGGAGGCTGAGGTTGGAGGATGAGGATTGCTTGAGCCTAGGAGTTCAAGGTTACAGGGAGCTATGATGACACCACTGAACTGCAGCCTGATAGGGACCCTGTTTCAAAAACCAAAAAAAAAAAAATGGATATCATTATTCTTGCCATAGAGAATTATTATAAGGATAAATGATAGTTTTAATAGCGATGCTGATTAAGTGCTTTTATCACTCAACATCATGTAGCATACAGTTTACATTAGATCATTTAACCTCTACAATAACCCTAGTAAGGTAAGTGGGACGTTCCCCCACACGGGACTACAAGTGTAGACTGTGTAGGTGAGAAATTTAAAGCTCTTGCACATGATCAAACAACTGATAAATGACAGAGCTAAGATCATAACCCAGATCTATCTGACTCCGTTAGCCCAGGTTCCGTACATCACTCTATACTAACATGGCAGTTCACTCTCTTCTCACTATTTCCTTTTCCCCACCTTTGAAACCTCTTGTTTTGTTTCTCTTTTTGTCTTTCTTCTCTCCCTTCCTTCTAGTTTCCTCTCTTTCCTTCTTTCTTTCTTTAATTTCATTTTGAATTCAAATATAATAAATGAAAAATAGTAAATGTATATATTTATGGGGTACAATGTGATGTTGTGATATGTGTATACATCGTGGGGTGATTAAATCACACTAATTAACATATCCATTGCCATCTCTGGTTCTCATTTTCTTATGGTGAGAGCATTTAAAATCTACTCTTTCAGCAACTTTCAAATATACAGCGCATTATTATTAACTACAGTCACCACGCTGTGCAAAAGTTTTCTTACTAAAATTTGATACCCTTTGAGGACATCTACCCACCCTCCACCCCAGCCTCTGGAACCACTATTCTACTCTCTGCTTTATGAGTCCAACATGTTTAGAACCCACAGATAAGTAAGATCAGGCAGTATTTGCTTTGGTAAGGGGATCAAAGCATTGAGGCATCTGTGGGCTAGAGATGGAAAATATACATCTTTAGTTTCCTTTACCTCTTACTGAAATTTAGCATTTCCTTTCATTTTTAATGTAGGTAACAACCTGTAGTATTATTGGCAATACCCATTAATTTGTCACCAGTAGAAACTGCAGACATTTTTGTGTTATGTTCCAGTGTTACCAATATCATGAAATAATGCCTTCTAGGTTCATCCACGTTGTTGCAAATGACAGAATTTCCTTCTTTTTTAAAGCTGTAGTATCCTATTCCTTATCTGTATCACATTTTCTTTATCCATTGATTCACTGATGGACATGTAGGTTGTTTCCCTATCTTGGCTATTGTGAGTAGTGCTGGAGTGAACATGGGAGTGAAAAATATGTCTTGGACATACTGGTTTTATTACATCCACCCAGCCACTCTGAGAAAAAAAGAAGATTGAAGGAGGCCAGAGCCTTTGACCAGCCCCTACCCCACAGTGAGGCTTCGGGGAAAAGAAACAATCTCACAGAGTGAACTAGGGTCAGTCATCGGGTGGCCCCAATCCCATCAGTGCACACACAGTTCTACTCACATCTGTTTCTCAATTTCTCTAGTTCCTGGGGATGTTTTTGCCAAGAATTCTCTGTGGAAAGGGGCCTATGAGTACCAGGGGAAGAAGCAGCCGGCCATGCTCAGAGTGACTGGCTTCCAGGTTGCCAACAGCAAGGTCAATGCCACCATGATTGACCACAGTGGTGTGGAGCTTCACTTGGCTGGTAAGAAGCAGGCACCTCCATCAAAGCAGCAGAAGTGGTCAGGGAGGATGGCAAGGATGAGCCTAATGTCATCCCATGGTACTGTCACACAAGGCTTAGGCTTGTCTGGGTGTCAGGGAACGAGGAGATGTCTAATCGTCTTTATTTACCTGACAGAGCACCACCAGTCCATAGGAAATGGTTAGTTGGCAAACATCAACAGTGTGAATGTGTAAAGAACACTTATAAACAAAGAAAAAAGAGACTGACATCCCTTAAATTGAGCCAAAAAATTGGGGCAGATGGGCAGCACCCGTAGGTAGGGCACTGGCCACATACACCCAGGTTGGCAGGCTCAAACCCGGCCCTGGCCAGCTAAACAACAATGACAACTGCAACAAAAAATAGCTGGGCATTCTGGCAGGCGTCTGTAGTCCCAACTACTTGGGAGGCTGAGGTGAGAGAACTGCTTAAGCCCAAGAGTTTAAGGTTGCTGTGAACTTGATGCCACAGCACTCTACTGAGGGTGATATAATGAGACTGTCTCAAAAAAAAAAAAAAAAAAAAATGGGGGCAGAGAGTTCTCAGAAGCCAAAGAAGTACAATCAGTCAACAAAAATAAAAACTATTTTTCAGCAGTAATCAAAAAGAAAATAAAAGTAAATACAAAATGTCATTTTCCGTTTGTCTGTCCACTCAGAGTTCTTTAAAGTCGTAGCCCTTCGTTGGTCAGGTTCAGCAGTGATCAAAGTCTAAAATAGTACCATTCTAGAAAACAATTTAGCAGTTTTTGTCAAGACCCTTGGAAATGATTGGACCCATCAATTACATTTCCAACAATTCTTACCATAAGAAATTGATATGAAGGGAGTCAAACATTTAAGATAAAGGATGTTCCCATTACAGGGACACTTGTATTATACAGAAACTACAACTAGAAAACATGTCCAAAATAAAGAAATGGGTATTTTAATTATAATATATCCACTGGATAAAATATTATGCCAATTTTGGGACAAACATAGCCATTATAATGTACATTAAATGACTTCTAATTTTTAAGGCAAAAAATTTATATTGATAAGAAAGAAAACTGGAAGCATTTACACCAGCATATTAGCAGTGGTTATTTCCCTGTAGTAATACAACTGGAAGGATTTTATTTTTCTTCATGAACCTCTGCATTTTCCAAAATGTCCCCAATTTTCAATCTTGCTATAATGAGAAAAAGTAACTACCTTTGAAAACAAGTGTTCGAATAGAGGGGTAGATAAGTGGATGCATAAGAGAATGAATGAACATTAAACATACTAATATGTGTACATGACCCCACATATAATCTTAGCAGCTCATTCATACATGCACACACGTACACAACTATACAATTACATTCACTCAGTAGCACTAATACCACATACACAGTCATAAACACACTGATGTCCTCCCAAGTGCATGAATGCCTTCATGCATTCCTGTACCCGCTCAATTATAAGCATACCCATGCCTTGAAAGATTACTAGACACAAAATTAAATCCTCACATGTGCGTGTAAAAGTAGGATGACAGTCTCAGCCCAGTAATCCAGTTGTTAACACACTCAGGCACATTCTTTCATACATTCACATTCAGCCTATAAAAACTCACATGATAGAAAACTCAATAGAAACAATAGACCTACCTCTTAAAAGTATGCAGGAGGTGTTTATACATCTACACATGAAATTCCACTCAGAACTCACATCCACAAGCCCCCAAATTTGGGTTTTGAAATGTTCCCAGATCTTGCCGATATAATCCCTGAACTTTCTTTGCCCCAGGAATTTATAAGAAAGAAGATTTCCATCTGCTGCTCCAAGTTTACCAGATCACAGGGCCCGTGGAGATCTTTGTGAACAAGTTCAAAGATGATCACTGGGCTTTAGATGGGCATGTAAGTCTGACAGATTGACCCCCTCTACTCTGCCCTATCCCTGATCCCCAAGTCACTGCCAGAAAGAGGGGGGCAGAAGGGTGTGGAAATTATTAGGATCAACGTGGAGACCTAGAAAGTGTCCTGTGGGGCCAGGACTGAGGGCAGCATGGGAGTCCACGCTGCCAGTGAAGCAGGAAAAGGAAAATACGAAAAGAGACAGAGGACCCAGAGGCAGGGGGTTCCGCATCTGGGAGAGATGGAGTGAGCTCTGTCATTGGAGCCCAAAGCGAGCGATTGGAGGTCAAGGCAGAAGAGGGAACTCAAGCACACTGGAGTTGATGGTGTGGTGGGTGGGAGCTGGGAGAAGGTGGCGAGTCGCACGTGACCACCTGGGAATCTCCTCACACTTGAGAATGTGGATTGTGGGTGATTCACACAGCACGTGGGGTGGGGGCACAGACTTTCCTGCATTCCCCATAGGAAAGACTTCCTCCATGCATGGCATTCTTGAGCTGGAGGCCACGCCCAATGATACTCCTCTGCCTGAACCTTCCTATTTTACACATAGGACAGTTGAGCATAGTGTTACCAGCCATATCCTCAGCTTCCCTGTCTTGTATGGTTGGTGCTGGAAGAGGAAGGTGAGAAAGGAGCCAGAGGTCTCAGTGGGCCAGAGCAGCAGAGGGCTGGGGAGTCCTGTTGCATCCTCAGGGACAGAACTGCGGGTAGGGGGCCGTGGCACCAGTGACTTTGCTTTACAAACACATCAAGAGAACCAAGAGGATTCTGCAGGGGCGGGCACATGCAACTGCTCCTGGCATGCCCAGGGGTATCTGATGGATCCCTTTATCCAAGGCCAGACCACCTTCACTCCTGGAGTCCCCAAGCCATGCAGGGATAAGAGAACCCAGCATGCAGGGCAGGTTGCACTGGGCATGGTGTGCAGGCCTAGGGCAAGGTGAAGATGGCACTCTGGAGGGTGCAGTGGCAGCTACAGCTGTCACGGCCCTAATACAGCCGCCAGGTTGTGGGTTATGTCTGGGGGTCCAGGTGGGGCAGTCAGCCTAGAGCATGCAAGACAGATGAGGCCCCCAGCTACGTGTGAGCATGGCAGGGGCACAATGACAGAGGGGGATGTCCCCAACTGCCTCCAAAATATTCACAGCTATTGGAACTGTGATGAATCCTCTAAAGTGCCTTTAATCTGCCAGAGAAATTTCAATCATGGTTCTGTTTCCCTAGTTTTCCACCACACCACAATAATAATCAACAACATTTATCTAAGGAATCAAGTAAGTGTTCTCAGTTCTATGTCATCAGTTCATCCTCAAGCACCCCTCTGACACAGGGGCTGGTATTATTCCCATTTTGCAAATACACTATGGCACAGACAGATTAAGAGATGTGACTGGTAGAAGATAAAATCGCTCTCACCTCACACAAGTAGTTGGTGCCCCACCCAGCCCCATCCTGGCTAGTTAGTTGCAACCCCCTGCCCTGATGTGGGCAGTCAGACGTCTGTGTGTGGGTCAGTGGGTGACACCAGTTGTTCTGACAGCATGGTCCGATGAGCCTATCTCTGGCCAGCCCTGACCCGGCCAGCAGGAGTTCTAGATCCTTCTAGCACACCTTCCATTTTCTCTCTCTGCTCCACACCTTCACAGGTCTCCTCAGAGTCCCCCGGAGGCACCTTCATCTACCAAGGCTCCGTCAAGGGCCAAGGCTTTGGGCAGTTCGGCTTTCAAAGACTTGGTAACTAGCATCTGCCCCTTGGAATTGTGAGCCCCAGCACTGGGAGGGAAGCCGTGGGTGGTGAGGGTGCTGAGATGGAGGAGCTTGACCTCCTTTGGATCAAGGACACCTTTGAGATTATGACAAAAATATGGAATCTCCCTGCACAAATACACATTCGAAAGTCACTCTCAACCTTTGCCAAGCAGTTTCGCACTCAGCCCTTGGGGTGAGGACTCCTAGCTCCAGGGACACTGGGTCTTAGATAGAGCCCCCAGCGACACTCTCTGGCCAGCCCTCAGGCATCACCTCTGCCTCAGTATTCAACTTGGGGTCCTTGGCAGTGCCTTTGCCTCCTTAGTGCAGTCCTGGGGGGCTGGTATTGTTGTCCCCATTCTTCAGAGGAAACAACCAAGCGTGAGGGAGGCTTCCCTTGTCTGTCCTAATGCTTCATGTCATCCATGGAAATGCCCAGACGTCAGAGCCTGCCTTGACCGAGCCCTCTGGTGCCCAGCCTCGAATTCTAGTGGAGGGAGGGTTCTTAGTTTCTCAGAAGCAGTGGAAAGGAGACAGGCGATGTCATGAGTGCACGAGAGCCACTGATAGTCCCAGTCCCGGGCCCTGCCTGCCAAGGCAGTCCCTTGCATTCCCCCATCTCTGAGCTCCAGAAGGCTCTGTGCACTAAGCAGCAAGCCTCCTCCCTGCCTGCTCACCCCCACTGCTGCTCCCCAGGGCTGCCTCAGCTCTGCCCTGTGAGCTGCATGGACTGGACCACCGTCTTCCACACAGCCGGCAGCCCCCATCCCAACACACTGGGGGACCAGTGCTCTGGCTCCCTGTCCCCTCTCGGAGCCCCAGCCCCTCAGTTAGGGGGGGTTCCTAAAAGGTCTCATTGTGATCTCCTGAGCCCTCCCAGTGGGGTGGGGCACCCAGGAAGGAGGGAAGACCATCCCGAAGGTGAAGCATCAAGGTGCCCTCCCACCACCAGGGCAGTTCTATCTTCGCCCGTCTTCATTTTAGCTTCCTTTGTAAGTTTTCACCTGATAAAAAAGCTCCTATGGCCGAGAAAGTTTAGAAACTCCTAAGGGGCTGCCGCACCCTTTTAAGATCTTGTTCTGTGACGTGGTTTCAGGTCCCTCTCAGAGCTTCATCCCCAGGACTTCCACAGGCGGAAGCGCGTGGGCCTTTCTCCAGGGGGCGGGGTGAGAGCCTGTGAGGAGGTGGGTGGGGCTGTGGGCACGCGGCAGGCCCCCTCCGCCCCCACCCCACTGAGCTGGAGAATGGAATAGCCCACTCTCCAGCCCCACGTCCCCAGAGTGTGCGGGGGCGCAGGGTGGCCCTCGGAGGCCCACACCGCTGCCAGCTGTGTTGCCGTGACTTGAATTTTGTGCTTTGGAACCTTCCAGACCTCAGGCTATTGGAGTCAGACCCTGAGTCCATCGGCCGCCACTTCGCTTCCAACAGCAGCTCAGTGGCAGCCGCGATCCTGGTGCCTTTCATCGCCCTCATCATCGCGGGCTTTGTGCTCTATCTCTACAAGCACAGGTGCGCGGGGGAACCGGCCGGGCCGGGAGCGCGGCGGGCAAGCGCCAGGTGGAGCCTTCTCGGCGCAGGAGGGCTGTAACCTTCTGGAAGGAAGAAAGGCCTCCTTCTCGCTTACTGTCCCTCTCTAGACCCCCGAGTCTCTCTGTGTCACCCTCTCTCTTTTATTTCCAGGAGAAGACCCAAAGTTCCGTTCAATGGCTATGCTGGCCACGAGAACACTAATGTCAGGGCCACATTTGAGAACCCAATGTACGACCGCAACATCCAGCCCACAGACATCATGGCCAGCGAGGCAGAGTTCACAGTCAGCACAGTGTGTACTGCGGTATAGCCACTGGGCCCGGCCGCCTCCACCGCCTCCGAGAGCCCCGCCTCCAGCAGCTGGTGAGCCGGGGTTGTGGGAGGCAGCCGGGCCTCAGCGGACACAGTCAGGGACCCGTGCATGCGCAAGCGCCCCACACCACGGAGTGGCGCCCACCAGCACGGCACGCCCAGCTGGGGGAGGGGGAGAGAGACCAGAGCGCGCCAAACGCCGGGCTAAGCCCCGCCCCCTGCCAGCTCATTGGCAGAATCCCAGCACCACGTGACAAAACTCAAGCCCATGGAAGTGAATCCACTTGACCAAGGTCACACAGCTAGTAGGGACAATGATCAGAATTCAGTCTCAGGCTGGCTGGCTCCAGAGACCGTGCTCTTAACCCCTGGACTTGGTAAAATGTCCAAGCAGAGTGTATAAGCCAGAGTTCTCCAGAGCAATATAATCAGTAGAGGATACTACATTCGTATATATGTATCTCCTCTGGGTCAAGGTCAAGTTCTAAAGAGATACGACAATAGATATTATCTATGTATATCCCCATATCTGCGCATTTATCTTCTGCACTTCAAGAGGTACTCAACATGACTTGTATTCATCTTTTATTGGTCTATAGTATTATAATTTTAATACAGTTTTTTTCCTTTCTTAAAATGTGTATGCATGTTTTTGTCACTGTGTGTGTGTAGGAGGGCTGTCCAGAAACTTTTCAACCATTGTTAATACTATTTTGCATATTACATAGCTGGATACTTTCCAGACAACCCTGTATATAGGTATATTGTGTCTATACATAGTATACACACAGAATATACATAGTGTACACAATATATATGCCTATCTAAAGACGTATATACAGCTATAGCTATACATCGAGAAAGAGATGTATAGATGTATATATTTATATAAGTACATGTCATATATACAGAGATAGAGATACAAATAGATATACAGGGTTTCCATAAAGTTCGTGTGCAATTTTAAATAGTTGCTTATTTTAAATTGCACATGAATTTTATGTACACCCTGTATTTATAGACAGCGAGAGATTTATTTTAAGGAATTGGCTGGCCAGACAGTCAGGAAATTGCAGCAGGGGTTGATAATGTGGTGCTGAATCTAAAGGCAGAAGAAAGACACTCTCCTCTGATAAGATAAATCAGGCCTTACAGGTGATCAGTGTTGAGTCTGAAAAATCAAGTCACCACAGGAATCATAAACAGTCTAAGAAAAGACAAGGCAACCCCATGACCTGCACACACACACCTTCACTACACACGTGGGCTCCACAAGGTCCCAGGTGCCTGTATGCAGAATGCTCTCACCTCTGGGTCAGCTGGGGTGGTGGCTCCTAGGCCTTCAAAATTGTCTCTTTGCTAGAAGCCAGAACCTCTGACCACTTCTGCCCATAGCCAGAGGGCAGGGAAAGCATTGCTTGGCTTAGAGCGGGATGCATAAAGAGCCAGGCCAAACAGACACGTATGTTTAAAATGTAGATTAGATGTTAAGTTCAAATGATGCCTAATGAGAACAACTATAATTAAAATTAAAACCCTCCCTAAGGCTGGTCGTGGGGGCTCATCTCTGTAACTCCAGCACTTTGGGAAGCCACACAGGAGAATCCCTTGAGGCCGGAAGGTCAGACCATTCTGGAAAACATAGTGAGAAACATCTTTACAAAAACTAAAAAAATGCTGGGCATGGTGACGTGTGTCTAGGCATGGTGACATGTGCCTGTAGTCCCAGCTACTCAGAAGGCTGAGGCAGTAGCATCACTTGAGCCCATGAATTTAAGGCTGCAACGTGTTATAATCACACCACTACTCCAGCCTGGGCCACAGAACAAAACCCAAACTCTAAAAAAAATAAAAACACCCTACCTGGATCAGGGCTGTGTTTTGATCTTTGTGGATCCCTCTTCCATTAAAAAAAAAAAAGAGTTAAAAGTGATACTTTTATAACTGTTGTTATAAAGATGAATACAATCCAGGCTGGATCCATTATTACATATCAATTATGATTCTACTCATTTTTTTCTTCTGATTTTGGAAACAATGAAAATAAAACATTTTCCTGGACCCCACCAAATCACACCGGTGCCTAATGGGCTGGCTGGTCCTGCAAGAGAAAAAGACAACAGTTAGAAAGATGTATGTCCCACTGTGTGTATTCCCTACCTCCACCCCACCCCCAGTTTGGGAAGATTAAAAATGAAAGAGGCAGATGGAAGTGACCATCCCCTTTGCGCCTTCTTTGCTTTCGCTCCCCCTCCTCATCCCCTTGCCTCTCTCTGTTTGTCCCCAGCTCCCCAGGGGGGCAGGACGCAGGCTCCCTGAGCACAGCGCCCAGTGCCCATCTCCGTCCGTCTCTCCGCCCACGTCTGCTACTGCTGGAACTTGCGCCCTTGCCCTGCCACCATCTGCGCCCACCACCCTGGAGAGGACTCCTGCGGTGCCCTGACAGGGCAGCGAAGGAAGAGGGGCTGAGACGGAGGAAGGAAGGTGTGGCTCTAACACAGCGAGGCAACCTGTGGGTGTGCATGTGCGTGTTCAGGTCTAAGCACACACAAACACACATGCCGCTTCTTCATTCGTGTCCTGTGGAAGAGACGCAAAGGCTTCGGGAAGAGACGTGCGTGTGGAAGATGCCATATGCCCTGTTTCCTGCAAACAGAGAAGGGATGAAGACAGGGAGGCGGAACCAGCTTGCAAGGCAGCACGCCCCCTGCCACCCCACGGGTGAACACAGAGGGTATACCCGTAGGACGCACCCTGCTGATGGACGGTCCCATCTTCTCAGTGGCGGCAAGGATTATCCCAAGGGCAGGAAATAAGTCTTCAGAAATAGTTTGGAAAACAGTTTCTTCATTTTTTTTTTTTCCAAACGTAATTGAGTTCTAAGCCCAGTGGATTAAAACGTCATTTGGAACCTGGGCAGTGCTGGGAAAAGAAGGGTGGGTCAGAGGCTTGGGGGGTATAGGGCAGGAATCTGGCCAGGAGCCCAAGGTCAAGTCTGATTGTCAGTGACAAAAAGAAGAGAAAACAAGTCTGGGGCCCAGTCAGAGACTCCAGGTCTGAAGACAGCAGGAGGGGCGCTGGGAAGGACAGGAGAGAAAGTGACCCTGTCCCCAAAACGTAAAGGCTACCAGAGACTGGGTTGCTTCTCCGTCCCTGTCATCCACTTCTGTTATTTCCAGTCTGTAGATGACCAAAATGTAGGAGCTGTTATTCCTGTTTTATACATAAGAAATCAGAAGCCCAGAAAGGTGAAGAGACATGAACCACAGAGTTAGTGAGGCATCAGAAGGTGAATTAGTCTGACCCGTAAGTCCAGGGCACCAGCAGCCAGAAAGACCAGTGAGCCCAGTCGAGAAAGGACAGCCAGGGCAGAGAGAAGCAGGTAAATCTACAGCAGCACTGGGCAGGTCTGGCAGGCCAAGCAGGCTGTCTGGGTCCTGCTCTCTCTACACGGGCAGCAGCAGGGCTTCCTGGGGTTGGTGCTGGTCCAGCAGCCCTTGACCATAGCAGACAAAGATCCAGACAGATCCTGAATCAAAAAAATGGAGTGACTGAAGTCACACTCTCCAGCTCCTTGCAAGTGGATTTGATTTCCTTCGACAGCTTCATTGTGCTTGGGTCACTAATAAATTCCATATAGGTATTCTTGGGAAGCTAACACATTTAGGAAACAAAATATGGCATTTAGAGCCATTTTCTCTGTCCTCAGGAAGATCCCCATGGGCTTAGGCACCTGTGCATGTGTGATGTGCAGGCCTCGGATGTTAATATCATGTATTGAAATAACAAAATAGACATGTGTGGGAGTAGAGGGGCAGGGACGCTCGGTTCTTAAGCATATTCTAGGTTGGAACAATTAAAGTTCCGGCTGATGTGAAGTTGGCTAACGTGTCAGTGTCTGGCAGATGCAATGGAGGCTGGCAATGGTCGGAGTCCACCCCGGTGCACCCTGCTGGGACCCGGCACCCCAGGCCTGGCAGGAGAGGACGGATCCAAACACACACTCATCTCTTTTTTCCCCTGGAAGCAAATGCAGAAAGCTCTTTGACGCTGCCTTCTCCTTCTTGTACTCCCTTAGACTGCTAGTGGGCTCCTGCCTCAGGCCTGCCTCCACCCCGTCCCCTGTGTCTCTTCATAGAGTCCCACAAGATGCACGAGGAGCATCTGCTGGTGGGTGTCCAGCACCCTGCTGGGCATCACCCTCCCCACCTGGCGTTTTCTCTGTCACCTCCAGAGGCTTGGAAGGGAACAGGGAAGAGTAGGCTCTCCCCCTTCACACCATTCACACATACACCCACCACCATCCCAAGAGGAAAAAAAAAGTAAAACAAACAAAAAAAAATCTTTTGTACAGAGATATATTTTTATTATACAAAGTTTGTACAGTACCAAAAAAGAAAGAAAAAAGGTGTAAATTTTTTTTCATTATTGTAGGTAAATGATAGTGGAAGCCTTTTTTGTAAATGTAATAAAATGTATAAATATGGTTTTCAGAAAACATCGAGTGCTGTAAATATGTAATCTACACACCTTCTTGGCCTGTCTGCAGTATATACATTTAATTTATCTGTCTCTGTATATGAGGCTTCCCCCTGGGGTCCTGCATTATGGTACTTTCCTGAATTTGAAAGCAATTTTAAATTTTTTGAATTCAAATAAAATATAAATTTTTGCATTGGTTTTCTTACATTTTTATGGCCTCTTTTATGACTAGGGCCACATGTTTGTTGGGAGAGGGGATGGAAGACATAGTTGGGACTAAAACCAAGAGTGGAAACGTGGAAACGTCCTTCTCATCAGCATAGTGTTGCCACTGCTACGTGGTGCGGACTCCCAGGAAAACCGATGGTGGATACACCATATACAAAAGTTAACTCAAAATGGGTCAAAGACCTAAATGGAAAGCCTAAAATTCTTATGAGAAAACATAAAGGAAAGCTTCATGGCCTTAGATTTAGCAATGATCCCCTGGATATGACACTAAATCTATAGGTGACCAAAAAAAATAGATAAACGGAACCACATCAAAATGAATGATTTCTGTGATCAAGGGACCCACATCAGTGGGCATCTTGTGCGACTCTCCAAGGAGTGAAAAGGCAATGTATGAATGGGAGAAAATATTTGCAAATCATATATCTGATAAGGGGTTAATGTCCAGAATAGGTGTAAATGCCTACAAAAGACTTGAATTGTCATTTCTATAATATGTGTGTGTGTATACATATAAATAAATGGCCAATAAGCACATTGAAAAGATGTACAACACCACTGATCATTAGGGAAATACAACTCAAAACCCTAATGAGATACCAGCTTATACCCATCAGGATGGTTACCATAAAAAAAAAAAAAAGAAGAAGAAGATGAGGAGGAGGAGGAGGAAAAGAAGGAGGAGGGGGAGAAGAAGAAGCAGAAACAAAAAGAAAACAGCAAGTGTTGGTGAGGATGTGGCGGAATTGGAAATTGGAACCGTTATGTCCTATTGGTGGGAATATAAAATGGTGCAGTCACTATGAAAAACAGTATGGTGGTTCCTCAAAAAATTTAAAAGTAGAATGACCATGTTATCCAGTAATTCTACTTCTATGTATATACTGGAAAGAATTGACAGTAGGGCCACAAAAAGATATTTGCATGCTAATGTTCACAGCTGTATTACTCGCAGTAGCCAAAAGGTAGAAGCAACACAATGTCCGTGAGCAGATGAATGGCTTAAACAAAATGTAGTGTGTGGGTGCAAGGGAATAGTAACCTTAGAAAGGAAGGAAACTCTGGCATGTGCTGCAATGTTGGGTGAACCTTAAGGACATTATGCCAAGTGAGATAAGCCAGTCACAAAAAGACAAATACCGTGTGATTCCACTTCAGCGAGGCACCTAGAGCAGTTGAATTCACAGAGACAGAACAGGATGGGGGCTGCCAGGAGCTGGAGGGAGGGGGCGATGGGGATTGATCATTTAATGGATGTCGGTCTTCAGTTGGATGAGATGAAAAAGTTCTGGAGATTGGGTGCACACGGTGTAATGTACTTCATGCCACTGAACTGTACTCTTAAAAGTGGTAGGAATTTTACTACAGTAAAAAAATTTTTTTTAATTTATAGTGGAGCCCAGGTCAGCTCAGGACAAGAATAGGAGAACAAAGACATCACTTCCCTTCAGGGACGGGGTAGGCTGGACCAAGCAGTCATGGGGTAAGGATTGCAACCTATGGCCAGGTGGGCTTTGGCAGCAGAAACTCGACAGTAGAGAAAGGCTAAATCCAGGAGGATCATCCAGGCAAGTTGCTAGAGAAGCAGGAAAGAGTGACAAGAACTAGGCTCCATGCTTCCCTAAATGCATACATCAGGAGCCAACATTTCATGTGGAAACTTATCCAAACTTCCTTGGGTTTTCTGATTCTCACTACCCTTCATTTTGCACTGCACCTCGGCTCCAACTGGCCCCCGGCACCTCAACAAACTGATTTAGAACAACTTTCCCAGTTGGTCTGGAGCATGACGTCTGATATTTATTGCCTGGCCACAGGGAGCCAGCTGTGTGGGAGCAGCTTGCTCTCTGGAAGCTCAGCTAGCTTGTCTGGGATTCAGGGTCAGGAACTGAACTGTCATTAAGCATAAGCTCCTGTTGGCTTGGGAGTCAGAACAGCAAGGCAGCAAATATTAATGCCAAGCTCAGGACATATGCTCACCCCAGCATACACATGGCTTTACAGGAAAATAGAAAACAATTACTGGACACCCAACAGAGCAAGGGAAGACTTCTAACATCAGGCCGGGACAAGTTTTCATAAGCCCAAGAGCACAGCTAGAGAGGGGGCAGGCCCCAGCTGCAGCCTGTGCAACAAGCTACACCAAGCCTATAAGAAGAGCAACTTATACCAAGAGAAGAGAGAGCTTGTGAACTAGAAATACCGTGTGCAACAAGCAACCAACACCATTCTGTCACCTGTCACTCCAATAGAATCACCTGATACTGCTGGTGTAGGAAAATCCAATACATTGATTGTACTATGAACAGAAAAAGGCCATGACATATCTTCAAAGTTTCTCATTCTGATTTTTGTAGACTTAGATGGTACGAGAGCAGCTTTGTTACATGGATATAGTGTGTAGTGGTGAAGTCTAGGCGTTTCGTGTAACCTTCACCCAAATACTGTCAATTGTACCCATTAGGTAATTTTTCATCCTTCACCCCGTCTCATCCTCCCACCTGCTGACCTCCAGCGTCTATATTCCACTCATCATGTCCATGTGTACACATTCTTTAGCTCCACTTCTAAGTAAGAACATGCAGCATTTGACTTTTTGCTTCTAAGTTATTTCACTTACAATAACAGCACCCAGCTCCATCCACATTGCTGCGAAAGACGCACTGCCATTGTTTGCTTATGGCTGAGCAGTACACCATGGTAGGCGTAGACTGCGTTTTCCTTATTGGACTATTTGTTGATGGAGACTTAGGGTATTATGAAGAGTACTGCCATAAACTAAGAGGTGCAGGTAACTTTTGGATTTAATGATTTCTTTTCTTTTGGGTAGATACCCAGGAGTGGGACTGATGGATCCAAAAGGGAGCAGTCACACACCATTGGCGGGAAGATAAATCAGTATGACCCCTTTGGAAAACAGCATGGCGATTTCTCAAAGAACTAAACACAGGACTATCATTATCTTCAAATTTTCTAAAAGGAGATAAAACGGGCGGCGCCTGTGGGTCAGCGAGTAGGGCGCCGGCCCCATATGCTGAAGGTGGCAGGTTCAAACCCAGCCTTAGCCAAACTGCAAAAAATAAATAAATAAATAAATGGAGATAAAACGGAAAATGAGTGGGAAAATAATATAACAAAATACTCCCCCACAAAATAGAGAGGAATACTTTTTTAAAGGCATCTCAACATTAATTAAATATAATTAAGCAAGCATTTGCAAATATTTAAGGACAACACCAATCAGAACTTTGAAAACTCAGATTATAAAGGGACATAGAATAGGAAGAAATGAAATGTGAGCTTACCAAAAAAAAGACAAACATATCTTAGAAATTAAGACCGAACAGCAAAGTGTTGAAGGGACAATATACAGAAAGAAAGTATAATAAAAGCCATGAAGGAAGAAAACTAAAATTTCTAAGAAAATAGAAATTACGGGCAGCGCCTGTGGCTCAGCGAGTAGGGCGTCGGTCCCATGTGCCGAAGGTGGCGGGTTCAAACCCAGCCTCTGCCGAACTGCAAAAACAGAAAAATAGCCGGGCGTTGTGGCGGGCACCTGTCGTCCCAGCTACTCCGGGAGGCTGAGGCAAGAGAATCGCCTAGGCCCAGGAGTTGGAGGTTGCTGTGAGCAGTGTGACGCCACGGCACTCTACCCAGGGCGATCGAGTAAGACTCTGTCTCCACACAAAAAATAAATAAATAAATAAATAAATAAAAGAAAATAGAAATTACATGATAGGTAAGAAAGATAAGAAAGATATAAAAGACAAAGCAAGTCAATTTATGCACAAGAGGAATCCGCAAGGAAGAAATAAAAGGAAGAAAAAGTAATATTTAAAGTTATACTGTAAGAAAACTATCTAGAACTAAAAGAAAAACATAACATACACTCATTCACACACACATACACACACGTACATATAAAGGCCACCATGTTCCTGGGAAAATTATCATGAAATGGTCAACTCTGAGACATATACCAGTAAAACCATAAAATTTTAAGGAAAAAGAACACATTCTCTGGGCCTCCAGGTTAGAAATTAAGCCAATTCCATAGGCAGTGCCTGTGGCTCAAGGAGTAGGGTGCCAGCCCCATGTACCAGAGGTGGTGGGTTCAAACCTAGCCCTGGCCAAAAACTGCAAAAAAAAAAAAAAAAGAAAGAAAAGAAAAGAAATTAGGTCAATTCCAAAGGAAAGAAAATTGGGTTGTCGTTAGATTTCTTAATAGCAACACACAAAGCAAAATTGAAGGAAAGAAATCAAGAATTTTAAATGTAGTGATGGTAAGCATCAAGACTATGAAAATACAGTATTAAATATTCAAGAACTCAAGGAACATTCTCCGCAGAAGCCCTCCTGGAAGAATCTAGTGAGAGGGCAAGTTTTATCCAACCATGTGATAACGGGAATTTCAACAAAAGTGAAGTTAAGGCTATGTTAACCAGTTCGATGTAAGCATTCCAAACTGTATATGAAATAAGCATGTTGTACCCACACATGCATTAATGTACAGTTATGATTTACTAAAAAAGATAATAATAAAATAAAGACTGGTACCTCATAGCTGTAAGCTATGATGACGCCTTGGCACCCAACCCAGGGGCAACAGAGTGAGACCTGTCTCAAAAACAAAAAAAATTAAATACCGGGCCAGATGCTGTGGCTCACGCCTTGGGAGGCTGTGGCAGGTGGATCACTTGAGTCCAGGAGTTCAAGACCAGCCTGAGCAACAGCAAGGCCCCATCTCTATTAAAAATAGAAAAACTAACTGGGTGTCACGGTGGTTGCCTGTAGTTCCAGCAGCTCAGGAGGCTGAGGCAGGAGGATCGCTTGAGTCCAAGAATTTGAGGTTGCTTTGAGCTATGCTGCCATGGCACTCTACCCAAGGCAACAGAGTGGGACTCTGTCTCAAAAACAAAAAAAGAAACTGAATTGAAATCTAAGATAAAGATGGAAGAGTAGTCTGTAAGTGTCGCATGTCCCGACAAAGTGGAAATAGCACAGCATTTCTAATGGGAAAAGAAGGAAGAGAGAAAGTGCAAAGTAAAAGGAGCCCACTTGGTTGCCACACAGTTAATAGGTGGGAGTCGAAAGATCCTTAGAGGTTTGGCAAACTCAGCACGACTGAAATTTGGGACCAGATAATTTTTGTTGTAGAGAGCCTGGCTGTCCTGTGCTTGACAGGGTGTTTAACGGCATCCCTGGCCTCTGCCCATCAGATGCACCCCTGTCCCACTGCAACAACCAAAAGTGTTTCCAGACACAGAGAAACAAAACCGATTCACACATGTGCGCACACACCCTCCCCCCACCTGTGGAGAACCACTCATCAGCAGATTAGCTGGAACTAGCTGATAAAATAGTAAGAATCTAAGTAGCAAAAGAGGACGAAGGGCATTATTTAAATATATTAATATAAAGGTAATCACTAGAATAAAAATATACATTTTGCTAAATACCAATACACATATTAAAAGTATCCAAAAATCAGACTGTGAAAGAACCAGTAAATAGGACAAATGCACAAAGTAAGCACAACATAAAATAACATGGCAGGTTTGAGAACAAACGTAGCCAATCTATCATTAAACATAATTAGGTTTCATTTGCCTATTAAAAAGACTGGTCAACAAAGTAAAACTAAACCCTGAGCTATAATAAGAGGCATGTCTAAGCAAAGTGATTTAAAACAGCTAACGGGAATGACAGGCCTATGAAACAAGAAAACAAGAGTCACCACCTTGATATCAGATCAGTTAGAATTAAGGCCAATAAGACAAAGAAGGACTTTTGATAACACTGTAGGAGACAGTTCACAATGAAGAAATAACAGCTACTATTACCTATGTATCAAATTAGAAGTAGCTGCCTTCATTAAGCAGAAACTAGAAGGTAAGAGGGAAATAGACACCCAGGATAAGAGTTTTAGGGCAGCGCCCATAGCTCAGTGGGTAGGGTGCCAGCCACATATACCAAGGCTGGAGGGTTTGAACCCAGCCCTGGCCAGCTAAAACAACAATGACAACTGCAACAACAACAAAAAAAATAATAGCCGGGCGTTGTGGTAGACACCGGCTACTTGGGAGGCTGAGGCAAGAGAATCACTTGATAGATCAAGGAAACAAAGGTAAGGCTGTTGAAGATCTAATCCAAAGGCTCTTAAGGAAATGTCTGTGAATGTCTGTAAAGCTCTGCAACCCAATGTTAGAGATACTTCCTTTAGAAGCACTATGGAACAGTCAAGCGAATGTTCCTTACGTGAAGAGAACTCTTAAAGATTGAGAAAAAGAAGACCAAATATATCATCAGCAAATAGTCAAAAACTATGAAAGAAAAGATATGCAAAGACTTTTAACTATAGGAAAAGGTGTTCAATATCACTCCTTGGAGTCAGCAAAAACCCAAACTCATGTTTAACAGACAACATGCTCTGTTAACGCAGATGGAGGGACACGGGCACACATAGTTACTGCTGGTCCAACTGGTGGAGATAATTTAATAAGATATAACAAAAATGATGTTACCTTTTGACCCAGCAACCCCACTGACAGGAAGTTTTCCAAGGATACACCTCCTTGAATTTGAAATAACATAATGTACAATGTTACTCTTAGCAGCACTGTATATAAAAGCAAAAGACTAAAAACAACCTCAGTGTATATCCTTGAGGAAATTCCTTGAGTAAATGGCAGTACATCTTGCAATGACATATTTATGCAATTATTTAAAAAAACAAAGAGATTATACCATTCATACGATAGCTATAAATTACCTTCATAGTAGGGCTGAGTACATTGGATACTTTTTCTTCCATTCTTGAGATACTTTGCTAAGAATATGGAATGGTATAACCCAACTATAACACAAGAATATAGGGAAAGGGGCAAGGGTAGGGAGGGGAGGTTGGGGTGGAGGAGGGTAATTGTGGGGCCACACCTACGGTGCATCTTAGAAGGGTATAGGCGAACCTTGCTAAATGCAGAACACAAATGTCTTCATATAATAACGGAGAAATTGCCAGGAAGGCTATGTTAATCAGTTTGATGAAAATAGTTAAGATAGTATATGAAACCAGCACATTGTACCCCTTGATTGCACTATTGTACACAGCTATGATTTAATGATAAAGATAATAAGAAAAAAAAAGATAGAGAAAGATCTCCAAGAACTAATATCGAATCATTCTCAAGAAACACATGAAAAAGCCTGAGAGCAGAAGAGTACACATTTTTATATTCTTTATACAAGAAAAGGACTTATTAAAAATTGAAAACAAAATAAAACAAATATACTCTCTTGTAGAGTTGATGCAATAGCTGGGAAAGAGAAACTACTTCAAATGATTTCTAAATATAGTAATTTAACTGTATCTCTCTAGAAGCATAGCATTAAGGACCAAAAAAGGATTTTAAAAATATCAACTGTTACAGAAGGCATGTTGATGGAGATAGTGTTGGTATTTTATTTGGATACTTGTGTGTACAGAAAAAAGCAGATACATTATTTTGTTGGTGTCATTGGAAACCGGTGTTTTTCTCTGGGGGGTAAAGGAGATTATGTGTTAGATAAAACCCTGTAGTCCAGAAGTGAGCAAGAAATATCATTATGATTATGATCTTAGGATGATGTCCATACGTGTAAGTAGGTGGGCAGGTAGGTACGTACGCATGTATTATTTTGTACTGAAAAGACCGAAAGGAAAAGGATGAACAATCCTCTTGTAAGGAACACAATTAACCTCCAACTGGCCAGGTGTGGGGGCTCACACCTGTAATCCTAGTACTCTGGGAGGCCGAGAAAAGTAGATTGCTCAAGCTCAGGAGTTCGAGACCAGCATGAGCAAGAGCGAGACCCTGTCTCTGCTACAAGTAAAAAAAACTAGCCGGGTATTGGGCAGGCACCTGTAATCTCAGCTACTTGGGAGGCTGAGGCAGGAGGATCACTTGAACCCAGGAGTTTTATGTTCAAGTCACCCTACCGAGGGCAACAGAAAAAAGAAAAAAGTTAACCTCCAGATTATTATCAAATAATAATCTCCAGATTAATATTATTTTCCAATAAAAAGACCAGGTATCAGGGTGGCACCTGTGGCTCAAGGAGTAGGGTGCCGGCCTACATGTGTAATCCTAGCACTCTGGGAGGCCGAGAAAAGTAGATTGCTCAAGCTCAGGAGTTCGAGACCAGCATGAGCAAGAGCGAGACTTGTAGCAGAGATTTTTACTTGTCTCTGCTACAAGTAAAAAAACTTGGATTTTTTTAAAAAAATAGGATTACAGGTTCAAACCTGGACCCAGCCAAAAAATAAATAAATAAATAAAGCTATTAAAAAAAAAAAAAAAGACCAGGTACCTTTGGAGAAACAGTAGGACATGTACAAGTCAAGTATTGAACAAACCCTGTCATCCAGAAAATAAGAAAGGCACCAGATGACTTGGGTCATGTCAAGGGAACTTCGAGACGCTCCCACTGAATGAATATGGGACAATTTGAATATCAGTAATAATAATAATAATAATAATAAAGGCAATAGATGGAAACATAATAAATGTGTTTAACTCTACGAGTTAATAATAACATTTTTTTAAAAACTTACTGGTTGGGCGGCTCCTGTGGCTCAGCGAGTAGGGCGCCGGCCCCATATACCGAAGGTGGCGGGTTCAAGCCCGGCCTCGGCCGAACTGCAAAACGAAAAAGTAGCCGGGCACTATGGCGGGCACCTGTAGTCCCAGCTACTAGGGAGGCTGAGGCAAGAGAATCGCTTAAGCCCAAGAGCTGGAGGTTGCTGTGAGCAGTGTGACGCCACGGCACTCTACCCAGGGCGATAAAGTGAGACTCTGTCTCTACA
>CAUYON010123046.1:0-61313 GCA_963573935.1 Arctocebus calabarensis | reverse complement strand
GTTCGCAGAATTTCTGCCCTGTGGAAGAGACGCTGGGCTGCTAATAGTCCTGACTTAGTCTGTGAGCTTCAGCCCTTTGTCTCAGCTGTCATCCCCTGAGGGCCAGGTGTGGCCGAAATTTAGCAAAGCTTTGGTCCGCTTAGGCCAGCCACCTTTCAGCTTACTCTCTTACTGCTCCCAAGCTGGGAGAACAGCACAGACCAACGACAACCCACAGCCTGTCCACACCCCTCAAGAAAGTGTTCAAGAATCTGGACTCCGGGAGGGACAGAGCTCCAGACCTCAGGTTGAGAGTGGAGGGGAGTGCCGGGAGTTCCAACTTGCAGGTAGAGATTATATACAGTTTTATACAGCTTTATGCCTGGCAGGAGAGTGCCATGGCACCCTAGTAGGGGAAGGAGGTCCAGTTTTTAGAGGGTCTCTCCCGTGGGTAGAGTGGGAGGACATCTGAACTCTGCTTGCTTATTTGTATGGAGGTATGGAGTATACTGCGAGCTGTTCTCTTTGGGGAGGGTACTCCCGTCCACTTGGTGATGTGCTCTGTACCTTTTATTTGTATCCTTGGGGTCGTAGGTCACTCCAGCAGGGTTGATGTGCGTTTCTCGACCTTGTCTCTTGGCTCAGCTCCAAACCGTTGGCTTTCTCGCTAAATTTCTGTCCTTTAACTCTCCTTCTAGACGGGAGCATCTGCCGAAAGCTGGCTACAGACCGCCATCTTGGCTCCTCCCCCCAAGATACTTTATTAAGAAGAATATGTTCCAGTTCCA
The DNA here is from genome assembly GCA_963573935.1 of Arctocebus calabarensis. NCBI lineage: Eukaryota > Metazoa > Chordata > Mammalia > Primates > Lorisidae > Arctocebus > Arctocebus calabarensis. Next base: position 60,546 of record CAUYON010123046.1, on the reverse strand, counting down.
TTCAGGTAAACATAAAAGACATGAAGTCGCCATTTTTTTTGGCTGCATAGTATTCCATGGTGTACATATACCACAATTTGTTAATCCATTCATGGGTTGATCAACACTTGGGCTGTTTTCATGTCTTAGCAATTATGAATTGGGCTTCAATAAACATTCTGGCACAAATGTCTTTGTTGTAAAATGATTTTTGATCATCTGGGCATATGCATAGTAGAGGAATTGCAGGATTGAATGGTAGTACTACTTTTAGTTCTTTGAGTATTCTCCAAACTTCTTTCCAAAAAGGTTGCATTAGCTTGCATTCCCACCAGCAGTGTAGAAGTGTTCCCTTCTCTCCACATGCACACCAACATCTCTAGTTGTGGGATTTTGTTATGTGGGCTAGTCTTACTGGAGATAGATGATATCTAAAGTGGTTTTGATTTGTATTCCTTTGATAATTAAAGATGATGAGCATTTTTTTTCATGTGTTTGTAGGCCATGCACCTGTCTTCATCGGAGAAGTTTCTGTTCAAGCTCTTGCCCACATAATAATGGGGTTATTTTTGTTCTTTCCTTATTGATTAGTTTGAGTTCTCTGTGGATTCTAGTTATCAGAACTTTGTTGGAAGCATAACCTGCAAAAATCTTCTCCCATTCTGAAGGTTGTCTTTTGGTTTACTTACTATTCTCTTGGCTGTGCAGACCCTGTTTAGTTTAATCAGATCCCAGTAATGGATTTTTGGTGTTGCTTCAATTCCCCAGGGGTAGGGTTCTTCCTCATAAAATGTTCTCCCCGGCTGATTTCTTCAGGTGTTTTCCCTGCACTCTCCTCTAGTATTTGTACAGTTTCATGTCTTAAGTTTAAATCTTTTCTCCAGTGAGAATCAATTTTTGTTAATGGTGAAAGGTGTGGGTCCCAGTTTCAGTCTTCTACAGTCTTTGCCAGCCAATTCACCCAGCATCATTTGTTAAATACAAAGTCTTTCCCCCACTGAAATTTTTTGATAGGCTTATCAAAGGTCAAATGATGCGAAGTAACTGGGTTCAACTCTTGGTTCTCTATTTGGTTCCATATATCTACCTCTCTGGTTTTGTGCCAGTACCATGCTGTTTTGATCAGTATAGGTATAGTATAGCCTGAAGTCTGGTAATGTGATACCTCCTGATTTGTTTTTCTTTCTAAGTAATGTATTGACTATTTGACATTTTTTCTGATTCCATATAAAACAAAGCATTATTTTTTAAGCTCTTTAAAGTATGACAATGGTGCTTTAATAGGGATTGCATTAAATCTGTAGATTGCTTTGTGTAGTATGGACATTTTAACCATGTTGATCCTTCCCAGCCATGAGCATGGTATGATTTTCTATTTGTTAACATGTTCAGCTATTTCTTTTCTCAGAGTTTTGTTATTCTCTTTATAGAGAGTTTTCCAATCCTTTGTTAGGTAAATCCCAGGTATTTCATCTTCTTTGCCACTAATGTAAAAGGAATAGAGTCCTTGACTACATTTTCAGCTTGAGTATTATTGGCATATATAAAAACTACTAATTTGTAAGGATTGATTTTTGTAGCCTGAGACACTACTGTGTTTCTTGATCACTTCTAAGAGTTTTTTACTTGTGCTGAAGTATATAGGGATTTTCCAAGTATAGGATCATATCATCTGCAGAGAGTGAGAGTTTGATCTCCTCTGACCTAATTTGGATACACTTGATTACCTTCTCTTTCCTGACTGCGATGGCTAAGACTTCCATTACTATGTTGAATAGCAGTGGAGACAGTGGCCATCCTTGCCTATTTCCTGATGTGAGTGGAAATGTTTTCAATTTTATTCCATTCAATATGATGTTGTCTGTGGGTTTGCTCTGGAAGGCCTCTATCAGTTAAGAAATGACCCATTTATGCCTATTTTCTTAAGTGTTCTGATCATTAAAGGATGCTGGATATTATCAAAATCTTTTTCTGCAATTGAGAGGATCATATGGTCTTTGTTTTTTTATTTTATTTATGTGATGTATTATATTTATAGATTTATGTTATGTTGAACCAACCTTGTAACCCTGGAATAAAACCAAGTTGATTGTGGTGTATTATATTGATGTGTTGTTGAACTCTGTTTGCTAAGATCTTATCGAATATTTTTGCATTGATATTCATTGATGATATTGGTCTATACTTTTCTTTCTTTGTTGGATCCTTTCTTGGTTTGGGGATCAGGGTAATTTACGTCATAGAATCTTTCTTATCAGAATTATTTAATTAAGACTGATGATACTTGGCAGAGACATTGTAGGGATTATGTGTAATTGAAATGCAGTATGAAAGTCACTTCAAGTCTTAAAAGAGTTGATATTTCTATCATAAATTTCAAAATGGGATACTTTCTCTGAACTGCAATAGGCCTTATGGCACAGGTTATCTTTCAGCTGGAGCTGTGCATTAGACCAAATGCTTTAGATCACAAGGTACAAAAGAAAAACTCATTTAAGAAAAAAAAAGGTTAATTATAAGAACAAAGAGGTGTTTAAGAAATCCCGAGCCAAGAGAAAGTTAAATAAAACTAGAGTGTGTGGACTATAATATGTTTTCTCTTTTCATCCTGAATTTATGCTTCTGCCTACAGATTTGGTATTTTTCTTCCATATTTTTCTGAACAGCAGTTTTCTGTCTGTTACCTTGTCTACGTGGCAGGCAACAGATACCTATTTGTTTGTTTCTGAACTGACTTCTGACAGATGCTGCCATCTTGACAAAAATAAAAGTCTTACTTTCCTTTGAGACAGTCTCACTTCATCGCCCTGGGGTTGATTCTAGTAGTAACTTTTTCTTTGATGATGCATTTTTTAATTGAGCTAAAATCCACTAACATAAAATCAGCCGTTTAAAACCATGTCTTTCAGTGGTTTTCATGATGTTCTGTAGAAATCACATTCATCTAGTTACAAAAAAATTTCCATAATCCCAAATGATACTCTTTGTCCATAAAGCAGTTATTTTATTCTAGTCCCTAGCAATCACTAATCTGTTATTGCTATAGACTATCTATTCTAAATAATTTTTTATATAAATGAAATCAAACAATATGTTACCTTTTGTGTCTAGCTTCTTCCACTTAGCATAACATTTTTGAATTTTATCCATATTATAGCATTTATCAGTACTTTATTTTGTAATTGAAACATAATATTTTACATGCTTATGGGATTTATGTATTTGTTGCATGCATAGAATTTGTAATGATCAAGTCAGGGTATTAGAGGTGTCCATCACATTGAGTATTTATCATTTCTATATGTTGGGAACATTTCAAGTTCTCTCTTCCAGCTAGTTTGTAATATGCAAGACACTGTTGCTAACTATAGTCATTCTACTCTGCTACTGAACACTGGAATTTACATTTCCTATCTAGCATATGTTTGTACCCATTAAACAGCCTCTCCTCCTCCCCACACTCACATCCATACACCTTTTCCAGCCTCTGGTCACTATCATTTTATTCTCTACCTCTACATGAATGAATTTTTTAAGATCCATTTATGAGTGAGAACATGCAATATTTGTCTTTTTGTGCCTGGCATATTTGACTTAACACAATGACCTCCAGTTCCATCCATATTTCTGCAAAAGATATGATTTCATTTTTTTCATAGCCAAATGATATTCCATTGTGTATACAAAATTTTCTTTATCCATTTGTCCCTTGGTGGACCCTTAGGTTGATTCCATACCTTTGCTATTGTGAATAGTGCTGCAATAAGTGTGAATGTAGGCATCACTTTGATACACTGATTTCTTTTTCTTTAGATCAGTACCCAGTAGCAGGATTACTGGATTTTATGGTAGCTCTAGTTTTTTTTTTATGAGAAATCTCTACAGTGTTTTTCACAGCAGCTACACATTCCCACCAACAATGTGTAAGAGTTCCATTTTCTCTACATCCTTGCCAACATCTGTTATTTTTTTTAAAATAATAACCATTCTAACTAGTATAAGATGATATTTCCTTGTGTTTTCATTTGAATTACCCTAATAATTTATCATTTTTTCCTATGTCTATTGGCTTTCTGAGTTCATTTGAGAAATGTCTATTCATTCAAATGTCCTTTACCTACTTTTTTTTTAAGCAATTGATTGTTTTATTGATTCAAAGGTGGCTCAAAATAAAGTGAAAAGTCTTTTTCTTTTTTTAATAGTTAAAAATCCTTATGTATAATAAAAAATAAATGAATAAAGTGAATTACATTGATAGAAAATGAATTTTTACATAAAATGTCTTCTTTTTATTCTAATACATGTATTTTATTATTCTTCATTACATTATTTCCCTCCCCCAACGCCCAGTGGTAAGACAGAATTTATTTACAGAAAAGAATACAGAAAACACTAAAGCTCCTGGTAGAAGGAGAGAATTCAAGTCGGGAGAGGGAATCTCTCTGCATTTTTCCCGGTCTTTCCCCCTCTCCTCCTTTAGGCCTTCAGTCTCAGGGTATATATAGGTGTATGGGTTCCTTGGCCAGGAAACGAATGAATACAGTTGCTTCCACCAGGGGCAAGGTGAATGAATGTATCAATGAATGGATACAGTCCATTCATGGAATTAGGGCCTAGGAAATTCACAAGTAATTGACCTAGGCATAGGAAATGGGGGTTCCACATTTAGTCCTAAGTGTAAAGTGAAGGAGACACCAAGGCACAGGTATCTCCTGGGCAGTTGTCCAGCATTTTTGGCTATTGGAACTTCTGGTGGGGGTTGGAGGTCCCCCTCCTTGCCTGTCATCCAGCCCACTGGCTCTTAGCTGGCTGCCACAGCACCGACACTGCCAAGGAGGAGGCGGCAGGTCCGCCAGCTCCGCTGAGCTGGCTAGGGCGCCAAATGTCCTGCATCAATTCTCCCTCTCCGAGTTTTAAAGGGGATTATTTTATTTTATTTCATTACTTTACTCTTAAGTTGTTTGAGGACCTTATAGATTTTTGATATTAGTCCCTTGTCTAATAAATAACTGGCAAATATTTTCTCCAACAGATTGTCTTCTCACTCACTTGATAGCTTCCTTTCCTGTGCATAATCTTTTCATTTTAATTTAATCCTATTTGCCTATATTTGTGTTGTCTGTGCTGTAACAGGTCTTAGCTGGGAAATCTTTGCCATGTCCTGAAGTGTTTGCCAGATGTTTTCCTCTAGTAGTTTTATAGTTTTGAGTCTTATGTTTTTAAGTCTTTACCTGTCTTGAGTTTGTTTTTGTGTACGGTGAGACGTAGGGGTACAATTTGATTCTTCTGTGTATGGAGTGTCCAATTTTCCTAGCACCATTTATTTAAGCAGGTGTCCTTTCCCCAGTGTATGTACTTGACGTCTTTGTCCAAAGTCATTTGGCTATGAATATATGGATTTATTTCTGGGTTCTGTATTCTGTTTCATTGATCTATGTGTCTGTTTTTATGCCAATACCATGCTGTTTTGGTTAGTATAGCCTTATAATATATTTTGAAGTCAGATAGTGTGATGCCTCCAGCTTTGTTCTTTGTGCTTAGGATTGCTTTGGCTATTTAGGCATCTTTTTGGTGACATATAAACTTTAGTACTTTTTTCCTAATTCTGAGAAGAATGATTTTTCTATTTTAATATGGGTTACATTGAATCTATAGAAGGTTTTAAGTAGTGTGATCATTTTAATGATTCTTTTGATCTATGAGCATGGGATATCGTTCCCTTTGTGTCCTCTTTGATTTTGCCATAAGTGTTTTGAAGCATTCCTTGTAGAAATCTTTAAACTCTTTCATTAAATTTATTTCTGGATATTTTTGTGTCTATTATAAATGAAATTGTCTTCTTAACTTCTTTCTCACCTAGTTCATCATTGATGTATAGAAATGCTACCGATTTTCACACATTGATTTTTGTATTCTTTAACTTTACTGAATTTGTTTATCAGTTCTAAGTATTTTGGGGGAGTCTTTTGGTTTTTCTAGACAGGAGATCATGTTCATCAACAAAGAAGGACAATTTGACTTGCTCTTTTCCAGTTTGAACAACTTTTATTTCTTTCTCTTGTCTAATCGCTCTAGCTAGAATTTCCAGTATTATGTTGAATAGCAGCTGTGAGAATGGGTATTCTTGTCTTGTTCTAGTTTTTAGAGGAAAGGCTTTAAGCTTTTCACCATTCTGTCAACTATGGATTTTTTACATATGACATATATGGCATTCATTTTATTGAAGTATATTCCTTTTATAACTAGTTGAGAGTTTTTACCATCAAGCAATGTTAAATTTTATCAAATGCTTTTTCTGCATTTAAATTTTATCAAATGCTTTTTCTGCATTTATTGAGAGGAAAATATAGTTTTTATCCTCCTTATTACTCCATCTCCCTCCCATCACTACTTTTGTTGTATTTTAGTTTTGTATATATATCATGCTTTATTTTCATTTGTATTATGAATTTTTTAAATTTTATCCTTAATTTCTTCGTTGATCCTGTGGTCATTCGGAAGCATTTTGTTAATTTCCATGTATTTGTACAGTTTCCAAATTTCCTGTTGTTACTGATTTCTAGCTTTATTCCCTTGATATTTGAGAAGATATTTAATATAATTTTGATTTTTAAAAATTTGTTGAGACTTGCTTTGTATCTTAACATATGGTCAGAATGTTCTATGTGCTGATGAGAAAAATGTGTATTCTGTAGCTGTTGAATGAAATGTTTTATATGTCTGTTAGGTCCATTTGGTCTAATGTGCAGTTTAAATCCAATGCTTCTGTGTTAACTTTCGGTTTAGATAACCTAACACTGAGAGTGAGGTGTTGAAATCCCCAACTGTTATTATATTGGAGTCTGTCTCTTCTTTTAAATCTAATAATATTTGCTTTATATATCTAGATGTTCTGGTGTTGAGTGCTCCAGTGTTCAGTGTAGATACATTTAGAATTGTTAAATCTTCTTGCTGCATTGATGCATTTATGATTATATAATTCCCTTCTCTGTCTCTTTTTACTGTTTTTTGACTTAAAATTTGTTTTATCTGTTTTGAGTGTAGCTACTCTTGCTTACTATTGATTTATGTTTACATGGAATGTCTTTCTCCATTTCCTCTTTCACTCCATATGTGTCTTCACAGGTGAGGCAGTATATAGCTGGGCCATTAAAAAACAGTAATCCAGTCTATGTCTTTTAAGTTGAAAGCTCAATCCATTATACTTATATTCAAAGTTGTTATTGATATGTGGGTGCTTCTTCCTGTCATTTTATTAATTGATATTTTTCTCTCTCTCTTTTTTTTTTTTTGTATATTCTTTGTTCCTTTCTCTCTCTCTTATTGATTATCATGGTGGCTTGGTAGTTTTCTGTAGTGGTAATATTTAAGTCTTTTTTCTTCCTTGCTTTTGACTCTCTTCTACCAATGGTTTTCATATTTTTATATGTTTTCATGATGGTAGATATTTCCCTTTTGCTTCTGGATATAAGATGCTCTTAATTATTTCTTGTCTGGCCAGTCCATTGTTGATGTATCCCCTTAGCTTTTGTTTGTCTAGGAAAGGCTCCATTTCTTCCTTCATTTATAAAAGATGACTTTTCTGGGTGTAGTATCCTTAGCTGGATTTTTTTTTCTTTCAGCATTCTGAATACATCACTCTATTTTATTCTGGCTTATAAGGTTTTTGCCTAAATCCACTATTATTTTGATAAAGTTTCCTTTATAAGAGACTACATGCTTTTCTCTTGCTTTTTCATATTTTTTTTGTCATTGACTATAATATGCCACTGAAAAGATCTTTTTGCATTATTTCTGTTTGTGGAATCTCTAAGTCATCTGTTTCTAGATACCTACACCTCTCACTTAGGAAAATTTTCACCTATTATTTTATTAAATAGGTTTTCTAACCCTTTCATTTCCTCTTAACCTTTTGGGACTCCAAAAATTCAAATATGTAATGCTTTATTGTGTTCCATATATAATGTAAGCCTTTTCTCATTTTTTTTTTATTTTTACTCACTAGATTATTTTGAAAGACCTATCTTCAAATTCTGAGATTCTTTATTCAGCTTGATTTAGTCTATCATTTAAGATTTTTAATATATTTTATATTTCATTCACACAGTTCTGCAGTTCCAAAATTTCTGTTTTGTTTGTTTTTATAATATCTATCTCTTTGGTAATTTTTTCATTTGTACCCCAATATTTTTCTGATTTATTTGAATTGTTTTTTAGTATTTTCTTGTATCTCAGTGAACTTCTTTAAAATCAACATTTCATTTTTTTCTGGGATTTCATACATTTCTTTTTCATTGGAATCTATTGTTAGAGAACTGTTGTATTCCTTTGGAAGTGACATATTTTCTTACTTTTTCATGTGTTCTTTGTCATTACATGAATATCTCTGCATCTGGTATAATAGTTACTGCTTCTAATTTTTTTGAAATTCCTCTTTTCTCTAAAGATGCATCTTTGGTATTGGTTGTGTAGTGCACTTTGGCTTTGACTCTGTGTGCATTTATTAGTGTAGTCTCTACATGATTTATTAAGTTATAAGCAGCATCAGTGCTGTCTGTGTTTTCCTCATTGGCCTAGGGTACGGCTATTAGCAAAGGCATAATGAAGTTTTGCCTGGGACTGGGTTGCCAGGTGAGCTAGTCTTTGGACCTCAGTGTTGGCAGTGGAGGGCTTAGACTCTAGGGCAGCAGCATATGCTAGTACCAGTGTCACTGGGTCCCAATGGGTTCATTCTTGAGCCTTCAAATAATTGAAGTAGTGGAAGTGGTGTGCCAGGTGGATAGACAGGTTCTTAGCCTTCTAGACAGCAAGTGGAGCAAGTGTGATGTTAGTACCAGTGACAGGAGAACCCTTGGATCCTTAGTGGTGTATTCTGGTATTGGCAGTGGCTGTGATGGGCTATGTGGGCCAGTTTACTGGCCCACAGTTGGTACATACATGGAGATGCCATCTGAGGTGGTAGAAGCAGGGTGTGTGGTTCAAACATCAGGCCTCTCATTGGTGGTGGACTGTGCTAGATGATCTTCAGGCCCCCAGACTGTGTGCTTTAGCCCAAGGGATCAGTGAGAGGGGGGAGGTAAGATTGTTCAGACTCCTAGATGTTGTGTGCAGGTGCCAGCTACGGCAGGCAGGGACAGCATGAATTCTTATGAATTCTTGGCTCCTGTGGAATGTTTACTGGGGTATAGCCAATACCTGTGCTGTGGAAAGCAGGGTTTCTTTCAGTGGCTTTAGCTGTATGTAGGCAAGTGGGGAATGTGCACATCACTTGTGCTTCAACTCCTTCAGTGGTACCTTATATTTACAATGGCTACAGGTGGTGAGCTTCGAGCACGTGAAAATGCATGGTTGTTCCATTCTTGAACATAGGGAAGTCTTATCAGTTGTCTTGTGCTTTGGCATCAGTGGCAGGAGCTAGCCATTGTAATGGCTTTGGAGAGGGGATGTCAATGAAATTCATATATGTGGAAATTTAGGGACTTTTGAGTCTCAGGAGGGGGTGAAATCTGTTGGCAGCAGGAATCTCAAAACAGTGCCTTACTATAGTTGCCTTAGGAGATGTGTGGGATCCAGTGTGACTTCCTTCTTTGGAGCTGTGTCATATTGCACTCTGTAGGCAATTCTTTATAATAGTGTTAAGGGCCATGAGGGTCAAAGGCCTCTTCCATGGAGTGGATTGCAAGAGTCACCAGTGGGAATAAGGACCCTATCTCCATACTGGGGAGTCTCTCCAGGTTCCTGGCTAGTCCCAGCTGAGCAGACTGTCTCTCTTCCCTCTCTCTTGTTGTTTTAGGTATTTCCATCACTTCTCTGCTGTATTCTAGTGCTCTCTTGGATGATCTATTTAAAGTATGCTCATTTACTTCTTTGTGGAGGAGGCAGGTATAAGTAAAAGACACCTCTATCATCACCTTAATGCCTCTCCTTTTATTCATTCTTATGGCTGAATAATAGTCTATTGTATAGACACACCACATTTTTATCCTCCATTTATTTGTTGATGCATATTTACAGTGTTTCTGTCTCTTGGCTTTTGTGAATAGCGCTGCAGTTTTTGTTTAAATACCTTTTAAAAAAATTCTTTGGGGTATATGTAGAAGTGGAATTGCTGCATCAATATGGTAATTCTGTTTAACTCTTTGAGGAACTGCCAAATTGTTTTCTGTGGTGACTACTCCATTTTACATTCTAAACAACAAAGTACAGGGGTTCCAGTTCCTTCATATCCTTGGCAAAGTTGTATTTTCAAAAATTATAGCCATCTAGTGGGTGTAAAATGCAATCCCATTGTGGTTTTTAATTGCATGGCTATAATGACTAATGCTATTGAACACTTTTGTGTGTGTGTGTGTGGTGTGCTTGGAAGCCAGTTGTATATCTCCTTTTTCTGAATATCCTTATGTTTGTGTCTGTGTCTGTGTATTATACATCCTTAGGGACAATGTTTCAATTTTTGCTAATTCCATGTTTGTAGTAACTTTTAGAACCTGAATACCATGAATAATTCAAATGAGCAGAATCCACCCTGCATGATTTGCAACCATTTTCTTCCATTTGAAAGTAGTCTTTTTGCCCTCTTTAACAGTATCCTTTGATACATGAAAGTTTTCTAATTTGATGCAGTACAATTTCCCTTTTCTTTCTTTTGTTGCCATTCCTCTAGTTCTAACTTTTGAGTCAAAGAAATTTTTCTTATTTTAATCAGAAGGGAAACAACTATGTTTACACAGAGTCTCATTCATTGATAAATGGCTACATAATCACCTGAGAGGGAATGGTGATTTAAAGGGAGTTATATAGTTAATTAAGAGCAAAACTGAGAACAAACTCATGTCTTATGCTAAAATTTATAATCTTAAGTGCTCTGTTTATGCAGATAAGGGATAATTATGGTGAGCTAAGGAAAAACAAAGAGTAACCAACTTTTTTTCAGAGTAGGTAGCATTTAAATAAAAGGGAGAAAATGCTTTCTTTTCAGGGGACTATTGTTTTTAGAAGATATGTTTAGTGTAGCAAATAAGTATATAGCAGATCAGTATAAATAAGCAGTGATAATGCCTTACCACCCCCTCAACTTCTTAGTACCAAGGATTTCACCCTGCTCCCTTAGGTCTTGTTAGCTATATTTAGTGGGGTTGGCTTTGTGGTGACTACTTATGGACACAAGAGGGTGCTAAAAGATCTCTGTTCTTCTAGTTCTTCAGGCCCAGGTGTAGAGCCTCTGTGTTGCCCTTCCTTTAATGCTGTTTTCATTTACAAAAATAAGCTTAGATTTGAAAATTCAGAAAGATCTTAATAGAAATAAGTGAAAGTGTAGCATAATATACAAATATTTAGATTTCAAGATTAACTGAAGTTCAATACCAGAGTTCTTGAAGATTTGGTACCATTTCAGATGAACGTGGTAGAATTTCGTGGTAGAACGTGGTAGATCTAGAAAGGATATTTGAGATACTGGTGTTTTTCTTCCTGATTCCTTTCCTCCTTCTTTCTTTCCTTTTTTCCATGTAAAAGAGTCTGAAATACCATTGCTGATAGTTAAGTGGTTGATAAACTGCACCCTCAGATTCAATCCTGTCCCAGCCTGCTTTTGTACCTGTGAGCTAAAATCATTTTTACACTTTAAAGTGGTTGGGAAAAAAAATCAAAAGTGGACTATCTCATGATACAGGAAACTATGTGGGATTCAGATTTAAGTGCCTATATATAAAGTTTTATTGGAACATGGAAATGTTCAACATGTATGTATTACCCGTGGTTATTTTCCTTTTATAGTTACAGAGTTGAGTAGTACAACAGACACTGTATCTCAGCTTCTTTAATTATGCAAGATAATAATTAAAATACAGTATTCTTAGAAGTAAATTATTTGTAACATGCATGATGATATACGTAATAATATGTATAAAAATAATAGTATAATATCCACAGAGGAGCAACATTACTATCTTATTTCTATTGTTAGTTTATATTTAAAGTAGATGTGATAAATTTGTAATATATATGGGAAACCTTAGAACAATCACTCCAACCAACTTAAAAATGGTAAAAGGATTAAATTATCACATTAAAAATAATGTAATTATTCATTTTCCTTTACAAAAGAAGCAGTAAAGGGTGAATAAAGGAACAAAATAGACATCATGTATATGTGTATAGAATGGAAAGAGCAAAAAATGATAGGTACAATTTCAATCATATCAATAATAACATTAAATATGAAGGGATTAAATGATTTAATAAAAAATTGTTACACTGGATAAAAAAAGGTCTAATCATATGCTGTCTATAGGAGATAATTTTGTTTGTTTTAAATTTTATTTTCTTCTTTTTTAAAACAATAATTATTGACAGATTAAATTTGATTTTTTAAAAATAAATATAAAGTGCAATGTGATGTTTGAGTCATCTATACTTTGTGAAATGATTGAATCAAGCTAATTAACATATCCATTACCTCACATTCTTACCATTTCTTTGTGATAAGAACATTTGAAATCTTCTTTTTTAGTAATTGCAAAATATACAATAAGTATTATTCTAGTCACCATTTCATGCAGCACATCTCTAAAACTTATTCCCACTGTCTAACTGAAACGTTGTACCTTCTGCCCTTTCCCCATTTTCCCACATGTGTTACCCTGCCCTTGCCAGCCTTTGGTGACCGCTGTTTTACTCTCTCCTGCTATGAGGTTGGCTTTTTAGGTTCTACATATAAGTGATATCGTGTCGTGTTGGCTTTTCTGTGCCTGGCATATTTCACTTGCATAATATCTTCCAGGACCATCCTTATTGCCACAAGTAGCAGCACTTCCTTCTTTTTAAGGCTGAATGATATTCCACTGCATGCCTGTATCACACTTTCTTGATCTATTCATCCATCACAGGACATTGTAAGTTGTTTCCATGTTTTGGCTATTGTGATAATGATAGGGAGTGCAGATGATCTTTCTGAGATCCTGAGATCTCTTTGGATATATATGTATACCCAGAAGTGAGATCACTAGATCGTAGGGTAATTTTATTTTTACTTTTTGAGGAATTTTCATACTGTTTTCTGTTACATTCCTAACAATAGTGTACAAGGGTCCCCTTTAGGAGACATTATTTTATTCATTTAAATAGATTGAGAGAGTACAGATAGTTTTGAGGAAGTACAAATGGTGTTTTTTGTTCCATAGGTAAATCGTATTGTGGTAAAGTCAGAGTTTTTAGGCTACCTTACTGGAATAGTGCATGGTGTACCCAACAGGTAATTTTTTATCCTTCACCCCCTACAACCCTTCCTTCTCTGAGTCTCCATAGTCCATTAAGGAGAAATGATTTTTTTCTTCTTCTAACTTTTTACATTCAACCTCTTTATATATTTGAACATAAAAAGTTGAAAAAGGATATATTACACATGCAGCAACCATAAGAAAGCTGGAATTGGCTATACTACTATCAGGTAAAATAGTGTTTAAAAGAAAAGCCCTAAAAAATTTTAGGCTCTTTATGAAAGAAATTTGCTAACCCTTGCTCTAGGTGTTTGCAATGATTCACTAGGACAACAAGGAATACATTAAATTATTTATTATGCTTTAAAATGTAATTATTTGAAATTTTAATTTTGAATATTTGTTATACTATACATATGGGTAGTTCATATCATTTATGAATAAATAAAATGTATGTAATTTTGGTATCCCTGTTCAGAAATGTTTTTCTTATTGAAGTGAGTAAATAAATAACTTAAGAAACACTCTAGTCTAATCTTATTGTTTTGCTAGTGAGAAAAATAAAATCAAGAGGTAAAATGATTGCACAAGAGACCAAAGCAAGTTTTTGGCAGTGTCAGCTGCAGGTTCCTGCTCTTTGTACAATATCATTTTGCAAGCATGGCTGCTCCATCATCTGCTGCCTTATAGTCTGAGGTTCCTGAAGTAAGGCACACTGTGGTGACCTCCTATTCTTTCTTCTACTAAACCTGTTACTAGATAATGCATTCAAAATTCTTTTTCTAGTCTTTGTGTGGGTCTTGGTATATTCTGGCCTTATGAGTGCTCTTTAAGCTCTAGAAAGCCCACCATAAAGTGATCCCAAGTATCTCCTCTGAAGTTGAGACTATCTCATAGTGGTGACAGCAACAAGAAGACTGGAAAATTTCTGTAGTTGACTTTGGACCTCTCTGGTTGGAATGGTGCAGCTTACTTGGGAAAGTCGCAAATAAAGAGGGGCACATCCCAAAGAAAGTTTAGGATGATGAAAAGATGAACAATGCCATGTCTATGAAGAAGAGTAGAGGAACTAGGTGGTACTTCTCCCAGAGATGGATCAGGCTTTAAAATAATTCTCTTTAAGTCTGAATGACTATCTTGGGAAAGGAGGAACATATCTGCTCAATAGGTCCAAAACTAGGATCTATGGGTATGATTTGCTGGGATTTGGGATTGAGCTTACTATTCAGAGAGGTCTAATGATGGGTGGATGTCACACAGACTTGGGCATGGGAGAGATAGGGTATGATTACTGACTTTATTCTTTTTTGCCTGGGAATTATGATTATGAATAGGAATAATATTTTGTAATATTTTACTTGTGGCTAGTTTTTTCCTCTTCTACGTATTATTGTACCTCCTGCTCCCCGCTCTAGCTTATAGTACATACTCTCAGGATTTTGAAATTCAAGGTTGAGAGAGTAGTTTGAGAAAAAAAGGTTTTTTGTTTTTAAGGTAGCCCTTGTAGAGTGCTGTAGCATCACAGCTCACAGCAACCTCAAACTCTTGGGCTTAAGCAAATCTCTTGCCTCAGTCTCCCAAGTATCTGGGAATACAGGTGCCCACCAAAATGCCCAGCCATTTTTGGTTTTAGCTGTCATAGTTGTTTGGCAGGCCCAGCCTGGATTTGAACCTGCCAGCTCCAATGTATGTGGCCAGTGCGCTAGGTGCTGAGCTACAGGCACTGAGCCAGAAAAAAAGGTTTTTATACCCATACTCTGTCTTTTGGAATAAAAGGCTGGAAGATCTGGAAGGAAGTTTATGCTAAAACAATCGATTTGGAAATACCGAGTAGGAGTTCCACCGCACTGCTCCTTAAGACCAAATAAACATTCCTTGGGCTAGAGGTTAAGGTTTGGAGGGAAGATGATGTTGAGGGAAGAGCGTGGTGGGGTCCCCCATGCCAGGAGGATCCAGGAGGATTGAAGTGGGCCTGGCACTAAAGACTTAATCAATTGCTGATAGGACACTGCCTATCACAAAGCTGGGAGACATGCCATTAAATGTAGATCATGATCGTGTTGGGCATTTGGGCCAGTGCCATAAATCATCCATGTCATAGAGTGATGTTAGGCGTCCTCATTGCGTCGGTACAATCCTCCCACTGACAGCATCAGCACAGTGCTGCTCATTGTTCTGTGGGAGTGACAGCCCTTTGGGACACATTTTGCTCAGCCCCATGTAAGAAAAAACTTTTCTTGATCAAATATATGCTAAGGCTCCACTGAGATGATGAGCTGTCTCCCAAACACTTACAGGAAGAAGAATTATGTGCATTGGTAGAAATGAAATTAACTGGTTTGAAGTCCATTCTGTGCCGAGCCAGGCATACCCAAAATAGCAATCCAAATGATGTGTTAACCCTTCCTTTCCCCACTCATCTGGTTATAGTTAACTTGTCTAGAACTTTAAAATTATAGATTATAACATTAATCATGGTTTTGGAGGGTTGCTGTGAGATTAAGTGAGATAATACATGAAAGTATCACCATATTGATTGTCTTGGGATATATGTGCTCAATAAACGGAAGCTGTTATCATTCAAGGTATGATGAATGCAGAATGCTTTCAAAGTACTCGTGAAGGTGAATGACCCCTTGGTCTTTATGTGGTAAAAGACATTAACATTTCTTAATGTCAATCAGTTTATAATCGGTGCCTTTCAGCCTGCTGTGCATAGACTGGGTGTATCAGAATAACCTCAGGCCGCTTTAAAAAGTCCAGTCTGGGACCAAATCCAGATAAAGCGACTTAGTAGATCAAGAATAAGGTTCAAGGTTCAAGTTGCTTCCTTCTGGAGTCTCTAGGGGATAATCTGTTCCTTACCCTTTCCAGCTTCAACAGGCTGCCCACATTTCTTGGCTCATGGTCCTGTGTCACTCCCAATTTCTTCTTCCTTTACCACATCTTTCTTTGCCTCTGATCTTCCTACCTCTCTCTTGGAAGGACACTTGTGATTACAATGGGCCTTCCAGGATAATCTTTTACCTTACAGGGTAATCTTTTTATTTGATGAGATCCTAACCTTTATGACTTTTGCAATGTCCCTTTAGCCAGCAAGGTAACATAATCTTCAGTTCTGGTGATTAAGATATGGATGTCTTTTGGAGCCATTATTCTATCTATTGCAGATGGTAACCTATTTTTTGACCATTAAATACACAGATAAATCCCTAGATGATTTCCTTTATTCACACCTATTTGTATATGTAAGGGGATTTCCCTCATACACCACTGCCCTTGAAATGTCCATTTCATAAGTATACGGTTCTCTGAGGACGTTGGTGAGGAGCTGACAATTCTCAGACAAGCTGGATAACAACAGAACAAGCTTAAATCAAGTAAATGAGGCTAAAGATATATTAATTAATTTGATGTACATACTCCTAATTGTATTAAAAAATCAACACGTTGTACCCCACATATGCATAAATGTATTCATGATCTATGTGTATATGATTTAATGAAAGAAAAAAAAAAAGTGAGGTTATGAATGGCTGTTACTCCTGCTGGATGATCAAAGGGGTACATGCTGACTTCTACCAAAGAGAGGACCTCATCATAGCTCCTTGGTATGGCAATATGTAGACTTCACATTTGCTGGAAGTAGCTGCTGTCCCTGGGTACTGGCACAGACAATGCACACTCAGATGTACTCTGGATGCTAACTCAATATTGTCCTCATGGTCCCTCTGGCTGTGTCCCCATTTTTTTCTCCATCTACCTTTCTTCCCCGTCTTGGGAATCCATCCTTTGCCTTGGATATTAGAAAATTTTCTCTTATTACATATTCTCACAAAATCTCATGTTTTCATATGTGAGTCACAGTATCTGAGCTGCTAAACTCAAAACCCAGCAATCGACTTTCTGCTTTCTGCTGCCACTTCATTCCTAAGGCATGGCTGAAGAATACTTAGTTGACCAGAGGAAGAAAGGAACAAAGGGTAAGGCAAATTTTAAAAACAAAGTCATACTAAGTAATTAACATTTAAAATATTACTCATCTATATGATTTTTAAGGTGCGTTCCAACATTGAAATTCAAAGACACAATTTCTTAAGTCTACAATTACAGCTTGTTCTGCTATACCATATCCCTTGGTCTATTGTTTTTAGCTGATTCATTTCAACAACTTTTTTTAACAACTTCAAGGCCTTGGATTTCCAAATTGGCACTGGCATATTACATCTTCACTGGTGCTCCTCCCCACTGTCACTAAATCTCCACTCTCACTGTTCTGAGAGCTCCTATTCTTTAACTCCTGGGAAAGGCTGAATAATGAGAGAGCTGCTCCGCCCTGGGTTAGGCTGCTGGTCTGCCTTTCCATAATTTCAGCCAACTCTCCCTCTGACTCAGCTCTCTGTCTGCAACGCCAGGCAATGGCTTGTAGATGTCATCTGCCATTTCTCTTCTCCCAAGGGGAATAGGATTAGTTTGTAGTATTACTTAGCACGAAGCAGCTCTGTTTTGGTTTGTTTGTCTGCTATTACGAAGGGATGGGAACTAACTTAAGGTCTGAAATGAGTTCTTTCCCACAGGTACTTGTCCACCCTCTAATACCCAGATACAGGTCAAGAATGTGGCCTCTGCTTGGTAGTTCAACTGGTCCAGCTTCTGTAAGGCAAGTGACTGCTTGTCTAACTCTGTCTCACTAATGCAGCTCTTCTTTTCCCATTTTATAACAAAATAGTCAATACAAGGAGGCAGCCTAGATTCTTGTGTAAGTTACTCTGTATTTGCATTATAAAAAATGTGGATTGAGCCCCAATTTTACTACTTGCTAATTATGTGACCTAGGGCAAGTTACTTAATTTCCCAAAGCGTGGATTTTTCTCCCCTGTAAAATAAGGATGAAGACATCTACATCAACTGCTATAGTATTAAATAAAATAAAATATGTAAAATATTTAGCATTACACATGGCACACATTGGTCTATAAATGGTAGTCATTATTATAGTCTGTTTTTATTTAATAAAACCATGCTAAATATCTATTATGAAAAGTACATGCTTGGTACTCTAGAAGAGGGCAAAGGAGATATAGCTTCTGACTTCAAAAACATTGCAGACTAATGGGAGTAGGAAAATAGCAAAGAAAGGAAAAGGAATGAATGAAGTAGGGGGTAAAATAAGATGAAGGGAAGACCTGAGTGGGGACAAAGTTGAAACAACACAGCTGGGCAGGGGGTCCAGAGGGAAACCTCACTGTCAGGGTGTGGGAAGGGCCACCTTGACATTGTGCCCCATCCTGTGGGAAAGTCCCCTCATGTCCTGTGTGCGATTCCTCTCTTTATGATGCTGCATTGGGACCATGAAATTGTAGGCTTCTATCCTTTTGTATTTTCTGGGATACCCATGGGTTAGAGCTACAGTTACTTAGGGTCTTCTAATAAAATGAACAAAAAGAATCTCTTTCTTCCTGATCCACCTGTTTCCCTCACTCCTCTATGAGTATCTGCTCCATAACTTAAAAGTTTAGATGTTTTTTGTTACCTGGTGTCCACTTACAGATAATTTTTTGGTCTGTAAGGGAGCTGTAACATTTGGAATTAAAATTCTCTCAAGTGTATGTATGTCATGCTGAATACATGCATTCTCTCCATGCTAGATAAAACGTGCGGATTGGATTCTCAGAACACTTGACCAGATAGCATCGGCATGCGTGGGCTGTACCTGGCGTAGTCTGTGGGAACTGCTGGGTCATTCCTTAGCTCACTTGCATAACTATTACAAAATGTCCCTCTTCCACAATGTCACAAGGAGATAGTGGAGTATTCTAGTGTGAATCAGGGCACCTATGTTTTAGTGTTAGCCCAGTTCTGACAAATATATGTAAAATCAGGCGAATTTTCTTCATTGCTTTCTGAGTCAGGGAAAGAGGTAAAATCATCTTTGCCCATGGCTCCTTAAAACACAAATATCATTTTCTTTGTGGAGCCTGATGCTTTCTACATATGGTTTAGCCCAGATGGCCTAGTTGTTGTGAAGATCAGACAAAATAAAAAAATAAAAAATTCTTGACAACCTTGTCCCCAAGGCTGAGTTTTAAGTGTCTCAGAAGATTGATTTTGTCCTCACTGAAGTTTCTCCAAGTTTGGTCATGTCTTGTTCTTAGGATCTCTTAAGTCCTGGTAGATCCACCTGAGCTGATCCCTCTAGGCTGATGAATGGGTTGTTATCATCCCCTGTACATCTAGCAGAATGTCAGTCAGTCACAGGTTTTTCAATTGCAATGATAAGACAATATGAAAGAAAGTGTCGTGTCCTCTAGGATTCTAATTTCTCATAACAAAGCACTTTGTAAATATGGTCACCACATTTTAATGTAATTAAATCATTCTGATGATGTTTCTTTATACTTGGAACAAAATCCAGATGACCAGACTTTCAGCACATACTCAGGCGGTGCCTACCTTAGGCAACCTACATTATGCTCTAGTCACATGGGCTTTATTTCTCTTCTTCATACATGCCTAACCCATTCCTGCCTGAGGGCTTTTGCTCCAACTCTTCCCTCTGCTGTAATGTTCTTCCTCTAGGTCTCTGTATGGCTGGCTCTCCCGATTCCTGTATCAACTTGCATCTCACTTCCTCATGGATGCCTTTCCTGATCATGCTGTCTAGGGTTTCCCCTCTCCACCCTCAGCACATCTCATTTCTTTGGAGCTCTTATCATAATCTGCAATTGGATTATGCATTTTTTCATTCACTTATTTACTCTGTCTTTTCTCAGTAGATTAGAACCTGTTCTCCCAGGGTGATATTCAAATTATTTAAGAACCATCCCCACCTGACCCTAATCAATCAGAAGTGCTTGGGGCCAGAGGAGTTGGCGGGTTTGTTGGTGGGTGGTCTAGGCCTTAACCTGTCAGTTGCTGGGTATTGGGGAGGTCTGAGATTCCTGAAGGAAAGGCTGGAGTAGATAGGATAATGCATGTGAACTAAATGACTCAAGGAAACAATGTGTCTCCATGAATATGAATATATTCAATATTTTATCAGTCAGTCTGGCTGAATATCAACTCTACTTATCTCCCATATTCGACACTGTATCCCAAGACCCAGAACAGTGACTGGCACAGAGCAGTCCCTCACATAGTGAATTGTCTGATTATCATTGAGTCTTTCCATATGCCACTTTCTCCAACTTGTTATTTTCTACAAGAGCTGGAAGGTGTCCTGGGTTTATAGTCACTCAGGGGATAAGTGATGCTGTGACGTCTACTCTGATGATAGCTAATGTCTGTAACTCTTCGCAATTTACAAAATCTACACATACATTATCTTATTTTTATCCCATAACCATCCTGAGGGTCTAATGGATCAAGAATTATTATGTGTATATTTTATTGAATAAACTCAGACTCTTATAATTGAAGTGATAGTGTAAGGGTGGGCAGAAATAGCAAAGAGTTCATGTCTTCTGGGTTGAGACATGGGGTATCTTATAATTAAAGTGATAGTGTAAGGGTGGGTAGAAATGGCAAAGAGTTCATGTCTTCTAGGTTGAGAATGTGTATCCCAGGGGAAGGGGTATGATCCTTCCCCTGGCATACACATTCTGTCCAAAGCCTTGAATCAGTCTTAGCTTAAGTATGGAGGCAGCTATTGGATGTAGGTGAGAAAATTCTGAGCTCCACAACTAGGGCTATCTGTTTATGCCCTTACAGAACAACAACTGTGGTTGCTTTACAAAATAGGGTATTTCAGGCAAAAGTGACAGTTTAGGAAAGCTTAGAGCAGTGGTTCTCAACCTTCCTAATGCCATGAACTGTTAATACAGTTAAAAGGGGTCGTGACCCTCAGGTTGAGAACTGCTGGCCTGGAGAAACCTAGACCTCCTCTGGTGAAAGAGGTAGGAGGAAGAACAAATGACCAGCCTGGAGATTGCTTCATAAGATGTCATCAACCTTCATGGATACTCTAAAACTAGGCTTGGAGACAAAGACAGCCAAGAGTTTTGCTCTACAAGCTCACAGGGAAGCTAACACAGTGAAAAATTACCACAAAAAAAAATCAGGTTTTGGTTTAAAAATAAACCCTTTCAGGCTGGGCATAGTGGCTGATATCTATAATCCCAGCACCCTGGGAGACCTACTCAGGTTAATTGCTTGAGCATAGAAGACCAGCCTGAGCAAGAAAAGACCTCCATCTCTACTAAAAACAGAAAAACTAGCTGGGTGCAGTGGAAGGTACCTATAGTCTCAGCTCCTTGGGAGGCTGAGGCAAGAGAATAGTTTAAGCCCAAGATTTTGAAGTTGCTGTGATCTATATAACACCATAGGTCTCTAGCCTTTCTTAAAAAAATAAACATAATCCCTTAAAAATAGGAAGAATACTTCAGAGCAATGTTTTTCAAAATATGATACATAAACAAAATGATATTAAGATGTTTCTACTTAACATGTAGATAAACATTTAGTAAATTTGTATTAGTCATATGTTTTTAAGTATATATTAGAGGAAAACATACGGCACACTAATTTTGTGATTTCAGTTGTAGAAGAAGGCATAGAAGGATGTATTTAGCTTTTTTTAAAAAAATCATTAAAAAATAAGTGAATAACAGTAGAAATGTTTCTCAAACATGTTACAAATAAAGTGATAGGTGAACCATTTAAGCTTGTGAAAATCACATTCTTTGAAGACTGCTCTATCACTCTGTGTGACCTTGATCACATTTTTAACATTATGATGTTTAATTTCCCCACTTGTCAAATGAGGATAATACTATACCTGTTTCATAAGTTTGTGGCAAGGATTCAAGGGTTCTGAAATGCATGAAAAATATTTAGTTCATGTTTGGCACACAGTGAGAACTCAACAAATGTTAGCTATTATTTTTATTTTTTATCAATAACTAAGAGAACTTGAACCCTAGAGAGCTGCTCTGTGAAGTAGAAGACTTCTCATCACGGAAGGTGTGTAAACACAACCAGGTGGGCATTTATCAGGGATGCTGCAAGGGAGACTCTTGCATAAGTGAGAGCTCAGTACCACTTTGAAATCATTCCAGTCTAGAAATGTTTGTGATTTTGCTTTTTTGGTGAATTCCAAGGTGCAGAAGATACTTGGAACTAGAGTCTTCCTCTCACACTTTGGGCATGTGCGCTTCGTTTCTGATCATCAGAACTTAAAGAGCCAATTCTCTGTGAACATTATCTTTGGCTGTGGCACTTAGACCTGGCCTTTTCATAACCCATGCCACTGTCAAGAGGAAGAGCTGTCTGAGAACCACACAATTATTGTCCCACAGTTCTTGCCCAACCAGGAAAAATGCCTGTTCTGTCTTCACATCCTTCCTCACAACCGTGGGAAAGGCTGTGAGAGTTTCTAATGAGTACAGAGAGGATCCATCCTGTCTAAACTTCAGCTCGAACCTGACCTTTTCCCAGTGGTGGCCACTGAAAGGCAACCACTTCCATTTTGAAGTCTTAGGCTATGGGAAGTCCTTCTTTAAATAAGCTTAAACAATGTTCCTCTATAGCTTTCACTTATATGGCCTAGTTTTATTCCTTTGAACCACAAAGAACAAATCTCTTCACTGAGTCTTATAGAAGCTCTTCAGAGGTCTGTGGACTGGCAGTGCATTTGCCCTGTGGGTTTTGGCTTCCACATTGTTTCCCATTGTTCCACAGATGAACTGTTTCTGTCAAGAATAGTTTCCAGTTCCTTCCCATTCCTTATCATGGACATCATGTTCTTATACAGCTCCTCTCTGCCCTTTATAAAGTCCAGATAGTATGGAATTGGGTCCTTGTTTGTTTTCTAAAGGGAGCTACTCTTGGTAAAGGTTAGTTGCAAAGGATCTGGCAAATGTAATTATGGAAGCCTTCAGTGACAGGTCAAGGTGTGTTTAGTTCTCTGGTCTCTTTCTTAATCTGCACGTGCTTCTAAAGGATACCCTCCCGTCCTGCCACTCTGGTTTCCATCCATAGTCTGATCTGAAGATTCTAGTATATAATTCTAATGTCATTTCTCATCCAAGCTCCAGGGTCATGCACAGTGGCCTCCTAAATATCCACACATGAACATCTCACAGGTGTTTCAGTCTCACTGAGTTCCAAATGTAACAAATCCACTTTTTTTCAGTTTTTCCATCTCTGAAATGGGAATAATTCTAGTAGTTACTTCACAAGGTTGTTTAAGATTAAATAAATGAATTTGTTTGAAGTACTTAGGATAGTACCTAATAAATAATAAATACTATAGAAATTGATTATCAAGGGACTGTAACAATCGGTCAACATAAGAAACTAGGCTTACTGTACTGATATGTACATGTGGTGTGTGTCTGGTCTATGAAAAGAAGGAAGTGGTTGAAGTAGGAGGTGGTCAACTATGGAAGTCCTACTGTAGTATATTTATGCTATTATTGATGAGGATAGGAAAACAAATTAAATAAAATATGATGTGCTGAGTGATGATGTTTTATGAAGGAAAACAATGAAGTAAGAAAGGCTAAGAAGTGCTGGTAGGGATGGAAAGTTGCCACAACACAGAATTTTGGAAAAGTGATTATAAAATGTTCCTCAAAGTATTATTCTTATGGGAAATAAGTGTCTGAGAAAACTGTTGATAACCAGTGATAGAAGTATGTGTGCATGCCATTATGAATGGTTGGTTGTTTTGTTTTTCAAGTTGGTCACAGAGCACAGCATGAGGTCACTTCTGCCCTATGGTAAAGTCACCTCTGGAATCCATTTCTCTGGACTCCTTGGAGGAAGCAAGTTTGTGGGGAGGTTCATGTCCAAGGAATAAATGACTATATTCAGAGATGGCAGCAGCCAGTTTTGTAAGTGTTTATGCAAGTCAAGTGCAAACTTGCTATGGAGAAAAAAATCATGAACCCGGCAGTGTGGTTGTTTAGGTGAGACATGTGAAGCAGGGCTACCCAGAGTGCTGTCTGAAGAATGATGTTAGTTCACAAACTGCTACTGGTCTACAAAGTGATGAGTACAGAATGAGAATATGTGTTTAAATAGCCATACAGCAATCTTATAGAGCAGCTTTATATCTTTAATCAACAGCGGTGAAATAGAGACTTGTATTTGGAATATGTGAATGTGTTTTCATTCAATTTAAAGCATTGCTTAGGCTGAGGCAAGAGAAATCATTTAAATCCAAGAGTTTGAGGCTGCTGTGAGCTGTGATGCCATGGCATTCAACCCAGGGTGACATAGTAACAGTCCATTTCAAAAAATATATATAAATAAATAAAGCATTGGCTCACGACAAATAGAAGAAAAATGAAAGAAAAGGATGAAAAGAAAGAGAAAGAAATCGAATGTTCATACCAAATTGCTTGGGAGCACAGGGTCCTAAGGTAGAGCCGTGAGTTCTCATCCTGGCTCTGACCCCAGCTTGTCTGAGATCTGGCTGCTCTCGCTCTTTGTGTGAGTGCCATGTGCTAACCGGTAGTACCACTGAGCACTTACTCCCTTTTGGGACTCATTTTCCTTATTGTGGAGTAAGTCTTAGAATACCTTATTTTTAATTTCCGTTTAGCTTTAAAAATGTCATAAGCTTGAAAATACTAAAACTTTTAAGTAAAAATTAAGTTTTACAGAGTAAAACTCCATAGCTAAATTTTGAGCCAAATAATCCCCATAAGAAGCATATCATTTTCTTTGGATAATTATCTTCCAGCTGTTATTCTTCACTGTGAACATCTCTTTTTCCTGCTGCTCTCAAGTTTTCCTCATGAATGTTAATATTTTATAGGAAAAGTCTGCCTCTGATGGATATTCATAGACTGATGGTCTTCTTGAATTTGCCAGGGATTCTTTTGAAGACATGTGCTGAACAAAATATAAGCAGCCTCCTTTTGTAAGGAACTTGAATTTTATTATAAGAGTAGTGGGAAGCCACAGAATGTGCTCAGAAAGGGAATGGCATGAGATAGTTTATATTTTTAGATGCCCCATTGTCTGAACTTTATGACTAGATTTCAGGGGTCAAGAATGTATACAGAGAATAGTTGGGAGGCTATTGCAAGTAGAGGAAGGCTATAAGGGTGATTTGGCTTATGGAATACAAAGAATACACTTTTACCACATTCCTATGCAGCTTATTCACCAGTCTTGGCAGTGCTGTACTGTGGGATTGTATGTATGTCCCAGAGGTAGTTTTACTTAGCTGGATTGGGGCTGCAGTTGTTTATGGTGTTCTAGGTGGCAATTTTTAGGAGCTAACATTAATTCACAGGAATTCATCTCTCAGAATTATTGCACAATGTCCTGGTCATGTGAATGCATGGAATTGGAAAAGATGCAGGCAAAGATGAACAGCTGACTCGGGGTTTCAGATGGGAAAGGACTATTACCCTTCTCTCTC
The DNA here is from genome assembly GCA_963573935.1 of Arctocebus calabarensis. Classification (NCBI taxonomy): domain Eukaryota; kingdom Metazoa; phylum Chordata; class Mammalia; order Primates; family Lorisidae; genus Arctocebus; species Arctocebus calabarensis. The sequence continues at coordinate 34,974 of CAUYON010123046.1, read as the reverse complement.
TTCTACTTCAAAAACAAAGGTGGCAAATAAGAATGCTGTAAGAAGCCAAAAGCCATCCCAGGCAGTGTGCTGTCTTGCTGCACTCTGAGCCCTCGTTTACAGGGCAGATGAAGAGCCCTGCCTTTGGGGCTCTTTGCCTTCAGTCACGCAGAGCTCACATTATCTGACTCTGCACTAGAAGGCACGGAGCCATTCAACCTTCTTCACCTTGGACTGTAGCCAAGCATTTCAATAAGGAATAAAAGATCTACCAAAATACTTGAGGACTCTACCCAGATAAAAGTATTCCAATAACACAATTGGTTGGAGATTGGTATATGGGGAAATGTTTGACTCCTCAGATAACCAATATTAGTAACTGCACAGAGAATAATTTAGGAGAAAGAAAGAATTCATTTATTACCTGAAAGGAGGCAGTGAGAAGTGATATAGAGCCCAAAATTTGGAGTTTGATGCAACATTCAATTCTGCTCTCTTTCCTTTGCTAGCTTTTAACTTTAGATTATTGCCTGATTATCAGAGGCTGCACAGCCAAAGTTAATTCAAGCATCTTCTGTGATCTCACAGAAGTGTTTGTAAACTACAAAAAGCCACAAACTTATTGTAAAAATAAGGCTTCTACTGAATTGCATCAGACTGTCAATACTATTTGTGGAATTCACACAGCTTGCCTGGTCAGAACACTGCTAAGTGAAACCTGAAAGGCACTGTGAGAAAATATCTGTAGGTGTGGAATTGCATAATGTATAAATATGATGATTTGATGTGCATGCGTGTGTGTGCACGTTTGCACTACATCCATGCTATATTCGTGCTCAAATATGAATTAAATTTTGATGGGAAGGATCAGATGCCATATGAGACAAAGGATGACAAAAAGGGCTTTGGAGTCAGAAAGACCAGTGTTCAAATTCCAATCTATAGGCTCGGTTAGTTTAGACAAAATTACTGAATTCATGTGAGTTTGTGTCGCTTTTGTTTCATCATATCTCTTTCATAGTGTGGATGTGAGAATTAAATAAGGCAAAAAATATTATTACTAATAATAAGACCCACTCCATGCATGTGTGTGGGTAGATGGAGACTCTTAGCCTAAGTAACAATCCCCAGAATGGGACAAGAAAACCAAGACAATCACTTGTGTGAGGAAGGAATATCTTTTGTTGAGTCTTCCTCTCCTGGTTTGTGGAGGAAGTCTCCAGAGTCTGTGCCAGGATTTGATGCTCCCTTCAGTTTCTTCCTAGATTTTTCAAGAAATGGAAGGAGCTATTGTGAATTTTGAATGAGAAAAACATAAAAAGTACAAAAAGGTTTCTCTACCCTCTCCTGAAATCACCTAGGGAATGAAGCGATAGGAATGGGAGATCAGCAAGCAGAGTGATGGTACCAAGACCATTTAGAGAAGTACAGAAGGAATGACACATGACGTAGTAGGGACAGTGGCCAGGGCCATCCTTAGGGCCAAGGAACTGAGAGACTCAGTACGATATAAGCATAAGAAGAAGTGATGTTAGTATCAGGCTAATCTGAGTTCACATTCCAGTTCTACCACTAACCTTGTGAAGTTGGGCAAGTTACTTAAATTTTCTGTAAAATAGAAAATGAAAATTAAAATATCAATAATACCTTTCTCAATGAAATGAGATAATGTATGTAAAGCCTTTGACAAATATTTCTGTTTAATAATGATCTTTGATAATTTTAATAACTAAGAAGCAGAATCTTCCTCTGAAGTTTCTGAATAAAATTCTTCAGTTTTGTTCCATTTGTCATAGATAGACTCATGTATAACTTGAAAATGCTATTCTATTTTTTAAGGCAAACATCATCAAAGAAAAAGGATTTTGGTCCAAAGGGGAACACAGTGGTGAATGGAGGAAGGAGAGGGGTCTCCTGAGCCTGGTGTAGAAATGACAGTGGATATTAAAGTCAAGGCTATTACGACAGTCATGACTCTAACCTTGGAAACAGTTATAGTTCGATTTATCTAAACAGTTTCTTGCCTGATCAATCGCTTTTCTCTATCGGTTCTTCATTTTATTTTCTTTGTTCCACAAATAGTTATTAAATGACTACTTTGAATAATGGCAGTTCTTGACAGTGGGTGAAACAGAGAGGACTATGACTTCTGTCCCCCTTATAATACAGTATGTGATAAAAACATCTAAAGAAAGAGGTCAAGAAAAGTGCCTATGAGTTTATGAAGAAAGGTCATATGTAGCTAAAATCTAAATGATAAAACTCTCCTACAACAGAATCCATGAAAATCAAATTTTAGAAAAAGACAGTGGAGAGTTGAGGACACACAAGGTTAAATTATAGTGCAAATTATGCACTTTTAGAAAGACGAGTATGTAGTTTAATTTGGAGGGGTCGGTTTTTAGGAAAAATTCTATAATTAATCTTTTGTCAAAATACTGATGCATTTAAGAGCATTGGCACTCAAGTCTAGACTGCTTTGTTTGGATTCAGCTTTACTTTTTTTTTTTTTCTCATAGAGACAGAGTCTCACTTTATCGTCCTCGGTAGAGTGCCCTGGCAACACACAGCTCACAGCAGCCTCCACTCCTGGGATTAGGCGATTCTCTCCCAAGTAGCTGGGACCACAGGTGCCCACCACAATGCCTGGCTATTTTGTTGTTGTTGTTGCAGTTCGGCCAGGGCTGCATTTGAACCTGCAGTATATGGGGCTACACCTTACTGACTGAGCCACAGGTGCTGCCCCGATTCAGCTTTACTTTTTAACTGGATTGTGTGTCCTATGACAAGTTATGTAGTATCTTTGTGCCTCTGTTTTTTGCATTTATGGTTCTGGAAAACAGAACCATAATAATATTGCTAATTCTTAACAGTGGCTGGGAAGATTAAATTAGATAATCAATGTGACATTATTAGCGCTGGGCCTGGAACATTTTAAGCCCTCAGTAAGTGTACATAGCTATTATTAAGATGATTCTGAATTATTTTTAAGGATACCGAGAAAAGACTTGTATTTCATTAAGGTTTGTTTTAAGGTAGAGACCAACTTCACGAAAACTTAGATTACACATTGCTCAGAAACACAATAGTGAAAGGATCATTTTGGAATGTGATCCTTTAAAAGAATATGTTGAATATTTGTATTTCTTTGAAGAAAGCACATGTAATATTGTTGCTTATGAAAGTACTAAATTCTTGCACCTGCCCTTTACTGAATGATAGAGTATTTAAGATCTTAATTTTAATCCTGGCTCCGACAGGCAGGGCTACAGTATTGCATGATTCCAGATGGTGCCATACACATAGACTGCAGTACAGATGGTGCTACCAGGAATTTTGTACTATGGCGGTTCTTACTGGCAAGTTATTTAATCTCTTGTGTATTGGTTCCTTATTATTTTTTTTTTTTTTTGAGGCAGAGCCTCAAGCTGTCACCCTGGATAGAGTGCTATGGCATCACAGCTCACAGCAACCTCCAATTCCTGGGCTCAAGCAGGTTCCTTATTTTTATTATTTTATTTTATTGACAGAGTCTCACTCTGTCTCCTGGGTCGAGTGTGGTTGTGTTATCATAACTCACTGCAACCTCAAATTCCTAGATTCAAGCAATTCTTCTTCCTCACCCTCCCAGGTAGCTGGGACTACTGGTGTATGCTACAATGCCCTGCTTATTTTTTCTATTTTTATAGAAATGGGGGGTCTTGCTCTTGTTCTGGTTGATCTTGAACTCCACACCTCAAGGAATCCTCTAACCTTAGCCTTCCAGAGTGCTAGGATTATAGGAGTGAGCCACTGGACCTGGCCGGTTCCTTAGTTTAATTTTATTTTTTGAAACCCATCAATCGTGTAGGGATTTTGTAAAGTTTAAATCAAGTGAAATGTTTAGCACACTACTTGGCACATAATAAATCATAAATAGAAGCTCTAATTATCATGGTCATTATTATAATTTCCCTTAAACTTTAAGGCAATATTCTGGACTTGATGGCCATTATTATATTTACTTTATAAATAAGGAAACTGAGCACTGCAAAAAAATAATTATTTTTTTCAAATCAGAAGCAGTCATCTCTAGGCTCAGTGATTTTGCCACAAATATATCTAATTCTTTAAAATTGTGATGTTTTTTCTATATTTCATTAAATGATTTCTTTGCTCTTATGAGAACATACACAAAAACTAAGGCATAAAGGCACCAAAGCAGCTGAGTGGCTATTTTACCAACTTTGACAATGGAAATTTAGATGAGAATGTGTTATCATTCTCACATTCCTGAAGGCTGAGAACCTCTAGGCAAGTTAGACAAGTCACTTTGAATGAAGCTTTCTGCTGATGACAACAGGTGTAACAATAGAGGCACTGACTATTATAATTTTTCTCCCTTACAGAATAATGTGAAAGTACACATGGGAAAATTATTTCCTTAGTCATTAGATTTGTTAATGGAAGGCATTTGCACTCTCTGGGTTAAAGGATGGATTACTGCTGAGTGTTAGCCTGAAATGTACTTACTATGAAATAATTTGTAACATTTAATAATAATGGGAACATAATGACTCATAGTGAGAGATAAAGAGTCAAGAGTAACTATGTATGATCTCTTGGGCAGGTCTACTTCATTGTTGAATGATTTTTTTACAAATTTTCAATTTTGTGTTAATTAAGAAAGCAATTTCCTAATTTGATATTATTTGATCATCATTTTGAACATACAGTTATGTGTTACAATGGGATATGCATTACTCTGAGAAATGCATCATTAGCCAATTTTTTTTTCTTGGTATGAGTATCATTACGTGTACTTGCACAGGCCTGGATGGCAAAGCCTACTACATACCTTGACTACCTGGTATTGCCTGTCACTTCTTGGCTACAAAACTGTCCAACATGTTATTGCGCTGAATGCTGTTGGAAAATTATAATACAATGGTAGGTATGTGTGTATCTAAACCTAAAATACATTGTAAAAATTCCATATAAAAAAAGAAAAACCTGCAATGGCACTTGCCGTGAGTGAACCTTGCAGAGTTAGTGCTAGGGTGATGGTTATGGTTAGGGGTAAGGTTAGAAGAGACCTTCCAGGACTGGAAGCTGCTCTGGGTGAATCAGTGAATGGTAGTTGCATGTGAAAGCCTAGGATTTACTGTATACTACTGTAGAGTTTATAAACACTATGCACTTAGGGTATACTAAATATATATTTTAAAAGTTTTCTTTTTTCAAAAATAAGCTGACCTTAGCTTACTAAACCTTTTTTACCTTATAATTTTTATTTTATTTTATTTTATTTTTTGTTGCAATTTGGCCAGGGCTGGGTTTGAACCTGCCACCCTCGGTATATGGGGCCAGCACCCTACCCACTGAGCCACAGGTGCTGCCCTGATTTTTAATTTTTTTAAAATTTTTGACTCTTTTGTAATAACGCTTAACTTATAACACAAACACATTGTAAACATGTGTTGTATAAGCACAGTTGTATAAACATGTTTAATTGCTTCATGTCCCTTTTACATAAGTTTTTCCTACTTACATTATTTTCTTATTTTTAATTTTTTTTATTAAACATGAAGACACAAACACACATATTAGCCTAAGCCTATACAGGGTCAGGATCATTAAGATGTTACTAGAAGATAGGAATACCTCATCTCCATTATAATTTTACGGAACCACCATGATATGTGGTTTGAAATGTCAATCTGTAGTACATTACTCTATTTTCATAATTGTTTTACTGGATAAAAGTTTATTAAGTATCAACTATATTGCATCTACTCTTCTAGGCTTGAAATAAAACAGACAGAATTGCTGTCCTAACAACTAAGCAGAGAAGACAAATAACTAAATAAATGACTTCAGGTAAATAGAGTGGAGGGGAATCATCTTGTGGGAAAAGCTCATGGTGTCTATTGCAGAAGTCCCCAGCCTTTTTGGCACCAGGGACTAGTTTCATGGAAGACAGTTTGTCCAATGAAAGTGGGGTGGTGAAGATGAGGGAAGATGGTTTCAGGATGATTGAAACATATCACATCTCCACCTCAGATCAGGGATTAGTATCTCACAAGGAGTTTGCAACCTAGGTCCCTCACTTGTGCAGTTCACATTAGAGTCCATGCTCCTGTGAGAATCTAATGCTACACTTTTCTCACAGGAGGCAGAGTCAAGCAGTGATGGAAGTGATGGAGAGTGACCACAAAAAGAGGTGAAGCTTCTTATCTAGCTTGCTCCTCATGTCCTGCTGTGAAGCCCAGTTTCTAACAGGCCACATGCTACTAGCAGTCCACAGGCTGGGGGTGCAGGTCTAGAGGGTCAGGGAGGACATTGTTGATGAGCAAAGCTTAGCTGCACCCTAATGCAGATCTGATTATGGGCATTCACTAATTAATTCCTAAATTTACTCACCCTTGCTTATGACAATATATACTGCTTTTCTACAATGAGGATCTCTGTCTCTAAAACAAAACCAAAAACAAATAAACCAGTAAACAAATATCTAAAATAATTTTAGGACATGGTAAAAATTGAGGAGGAGTCAGCAGAGGAAGAGAAAATTACAACAGAAAAATCTGTTAGGGAAGGTGATCTGGGAAGACCTATTTTAGGAAATGACATTTCAGATAACCCTCAAATTAAGTGAAGCCAGCCACGCAAAAAGCTTTTTAAAGCTTTTCTCAGTCTGATTCCACTTAAGGGTTAAAAACAAATTAAAAAGTTATTCTCAGTATTGTTTCTTCCCTTCATTATCCACAAAGCTTCAAAGAAAAGAGTCTCTGTGCTGGAATGTTTTAAGGAAATGCGACCTTGCTTTCTTGTTACATCCCGGTGAGGTCTAAAATATTTTGATTAGTTGTTTATTCAACATACTTTGAAAAACTACTTGTGCATTAATAATAGCTAACCCTTACTAAACATTAACCCCCACTCTAGGTACCTATTGTGTTAATTCTTAGGATACTAATAACATCTCATCTCTATGAGTAACTACTATTATACTTTTTTGCTATATATATATATAATTCTTAGGATACTGATAACATCTCATCTCTATGAATACCTACTATTATACTTTTTTTGCTATATATATATATAGTAAAACTATATATATATATGATGCAGAGAGGAGTTAGGAAATTTGCCTTTGTTCCCAGAGTTGGTAAGTAGATGCTCTAAGAATTAAGCCTAAGCAAATCAGAACTAATGGTCTTACCCATTTTGTAAGACTTTCCCTTATATTCTACATTGGTACTTGTTCCCTCATTAGTTATTAAGTAAGCACGAGTGTGTTCTTTTTAAATGATAACAAGTGAAGTTCATGTGTGTGTGTGTGTTTATGGGCAGTGGGATTAGAAGAAAGAGAAAAAGCAAGCATATAAGTTGTTGGACGCCAAACGTCAGGATCCCGCCCTGGAGGCAGGATCCACTAAGACCTGTGGAAACTGGTGGCAACCAATTGAAGAAATATAAAGTTAGAAATGACAGTAAAAAAAAAGACATGAGACAGAGTGGAATTAAAAATGGGAGCTCATGGGTTTATTGCCTGTTTGTGGGGTTCTGGCAATGGCATCGAGTGTTTGCTACAATCTGCTTTTATTGGAGTCCTTTTGCCCAGGGGGTAAGATGAGGGAGGGAACAAAGATGCCAGCAGTTTCTCTGATTGAGCATATCAGCTCCTATTTTTATTATTATTAACCTTAAGGGTAGCCTTGAGAAAACTGAAACTCGAGCTTTGTATTGGGAGAACTTCCTGCTTAGATCACACACATAGATCTCTAAGTAGGTATTAAACTCTGCTCGTTCCCTGTGGAGTAAAATACCACCAGCTTTAGTCTCCTTGAGGAATTGGTGGGAAGGAGAAATTTTCCTCCTGTCACCACCACAGAGGATCTTCCTCTGCTATAAGGGATATAAGCTCTTCTGCCCATATCTCAGGCCTGGAGCTACTCCCTTGATTTCTGCCCCAGGGAAATGCAAATATCCACAATGGGTATCTGTTTTGCCTATTTACTAGGCAGGAAATGACCCAGTTAATGTGTCTTTTTGGTCTTGTTATAGCCTCTTCTATGACCATTTTTCCCTCAGAGTGCTCACAGATCCAGCAGGGGTGTTTTTAAGCTGTATCCCCAATAGGCTAGAATTTCAGAAAAGGCAGGAAGCTTGCTATCAATGGCTAGCTTAAATGTAAACTAGCTGACTTTTCTTGTTCCAGCTCACTCAGCTTACTTTTAAATTTTCCTCTTTTTCTGGGTGTGCTTTCCTTTCCCAAGAATGGAGTCTTCAGTCCCCATTCTCCCTGCAAATGTAGACAAATTATAGCACCAGATTTACCTTTCTTAAAAAAATTCTGAAAAAGGAGAAATATAAGAGAACAATTTCCTTAATAATGAAAGCAATTAAGAAAAATCTGATTCAATCAAAATCCTAATAGCACGGCCTACTCTTTCACTTTCTGTAGCAGCAGCATAGAATTTCAACACTTCTAGTTTAGGCTTTTGGAAATAGATGGGGACTTCCAATTATTTATTCTCTTGTTTCATTTATTATTACAGATGCAGTCTTTATTTCTCTTAAGTCTTAAAGCAAAACATTTAGCCTTACTTTACTGATAAGAAATTTAAGCTCAGATAAGTTCAATACTTTGGGTCTGCCTTATGCCTAACCTAAGTATGTGCTACTTATGACACTATTACCTAGGGATATTTTATAAACAAGCAAACAAACAAACATAAAGCCATTATCGTCAACCCTAAATGCAGGATGTTGAGATAGGCTTTTATACAGAAAGAAGAAATAAAGAGACCTTTTCATTACAGACTCTATAAAGTAGATTTGAACTTATGTAAATGATCCACTTACATAATACATTTATGGAAATAATGAGGACCTTTACTATCAACACATAGAGAATACTGCCTTGATTCTTTCATTGGTGGGAAGTATACATATGTGTTTATAGGAGAGTAGAATCAAAACTCTCTTGTAGTATGAAAAAAAGAACATACAAAGAAGTAAAAGTTTTGATGAAAATAAGCATTATAATGTTTAACATAAAAAGACACTTGCCTTAACTTAGGAAGGTTTCTAAATATGGGTATTACTTGCATAATAAAATATTAAAAAGGTAAATACATTATATTTCCTTTATGATCATTGTGTTTTGGGAGAGGTGCTTTCTTCTTGCAAGATTTATTTTGTGTTTTAGATTTTTTGATATACAATCATCTATGTGAATGGCACTTTTCAAAAATACATAATTCTTTTAAATCACTACTTTACAAATGTAGCCTCCCTACAACAATATAGTTTATGCTATTACTTTTTTCTTGACTAGATTTCTTGATTTGGTCTGTATTACTAGTGATATTTGATTACTGAGCTTGGCTAATTAAAATGTGCCTATTATTTCTAAATTAGATATAGTTTTGATCTATAAGATTTAAGCCTTTAGATGTTTTTAATATTTTTCTTTGGAGTGCTTTTTTCAGATTTCTGTTTCATCTGCAATATAGTCATTTTATTAAGTCAATATAAAGTTTTATATGTGTTTTTGGTCATTTATATATAACAGTTTATATAACACTTTATGTTATATATTTTTTAGATCCATATTTTTGTAAATTTTTAGTTATAACTTTATGATAAAATAAGTCTCATAAAATAATTAACATTTTGTTTAATTCTTCTTTGAGATTGAGATTGGCAAACCTACTTATTTATGTAAACTTTTTTTCACTTTCTTGAGTCTTCTAAATTAATTAATTTTATAATTTGTTTAAAAAATATGCTTTGAAAGCAATGCTACTAAATTTCTCTTAAGAAAGAGTTGAAAACATTATACCTTTGATTAAGAAATTTAGGCCATTTATATTTATTTAATTATTGTTTTATACTTTTAGTTTTGTATCTTTTTGTATACTTCCTTGGATTTATTTATATTTTTTGATTTATTATATGTGGTTTTATTTATTAAGGCATGGACTATGTTTTGTTTGATTTTATATTCAAAATTATTTATAAAGAGTTTATTTTTAGTATTAATCATTTCCTAATATAATCTTGGGCATTATTAACCATAAAATTATGTATATAAACTCACTTAAAATATTAATTTTTTTGTTTGTTTTAAATATGGAATGCTTTACAAATTTGCATGTCATCCTTTTGCAGGAGCCATGCTAATCTTCTCTATATCATTCCAATTTTAGTATATGTGCTGCCAAATAAGCACTCATTTAAAATACTTTTTACTTACATTTATAAAAAAAGATTATTCTTTATGACCATTCTTTTTAATACCTTTTTGTTTTGTTTGATTTAATTGGAAGAATAAAACCTCATATTTGACGTCTTTACTATTTAGTGTCATTATGACTTAAACTGCTTCAAAATATTACATTAATTTGCAATGGTTATTAGCTCCAACCCCTCGCATTTTCCATCAATGTTTATTTTATTTTATTTTATCTTTCTCTGTATAAGGCTTTTTACCTTTAATATTTTTGTTATGTATATATTACTTATCACTGCAAAAAAAAATTACCACCAACTGAGAGTAACTTAAAATAGCACAAATTTATTATCTTACAGTCTCATGGATCATGTTCAGGATGGGTTAATGTGGTGCTAAGGTTGTGGGTCAACCAAGCTGAAATCAAGATGTCAATTGATACTAAAATCTCATCTTAGTCTCTTGGTTTTTTTCAGGCTCAATGATTGTTGAGAGAATTTTGTTACTTGATACTGTTGGACTGAAATCCTTAGCTCTTAGAGGTTACCTGTCATTCCCTGACAGGTGACCCTCTTCAAAGTAAGGCATGAGGATGCTTCATTAAGATCTGCCAGAGTGTGTCTGCCACTGCCTCAAATCTTTCTGATTTCTTCTCTCTCTGACCCCTAAACGCTTTTCTTAGGGCTCACCTGATTAGGTCAGGTACACTCAGTGTAATTTTCCTTTCAGTTAACGTAGTCAATAGATTTATATCTTACACAAGAAAAAAATCTAAATTCTAGAAGAAAGCATGGGAAAATTCTTGATAATGGCTTGGGGAAAGATTTTATGAAGAATGCACCACTGGCAATTGCAACAACAACAAAAATAAATAAATGGACTTAATTAAGCTAAAAAGGCTTCTGCATAGCTAAGGATTCAGCATTTAAAGAAAATAGACAACCTTCAGAATGGGGAAAGGTATTTTGTATATTACAGATCTGACGAAGGATGGTAACTAAATCTAGAGAACTCAAATTAATCAACAAAAAAGAGCAAACAATTCCATTTGTCACTGGTCAAGAGATATGAAAAGAACCTTCTCTGAATACAGGCAAATGGCCAAGAAACACATGAAAAAATGTTCATCGCCCCTAATCTTCAGAGAAATTCAAATTAAAACTACCTTGAGGGTACAGGTGAAAGTTACTAAATGCAGAATACAAATGTCTTCATATAGTGATTAAGAAAATGCCATGAAGGCTATGTTAAACAGTTTGATGAAAATATTTCAGATTGCATATGAATTCAGCACATTGTGCCCCATGATTGCACTAATGTACATAGCTATGATTTAATAAAAATTTTAAAAAAACTTCCTTGAGATATCATGTAACCCAAGTGAGAATAGCCCACATTACAATTCCCAAAGCTACATATGCTGGAGCTATTGTAGAGAAGGGAACACTTTTACATTGTTGGTGGGATTGCAAACTAATACAGCCTCTTTGTTAAGAAGTATGGAGAATCCTCATAGAACTCAAAACAGACCTTTCATTTGATCCTACAATCCCATTAATAAATATCTACCCAGAAGGAGGAATATCATTTTATCATAAGGACATTTGCATTAGGCTGTTTATCACAGATCAATTTACAATTGCCTAGACGTGGAATCAACCCAAGTGTCCATGAACCCATGGATATATTGATAAACTGTGGATATATTGATAAACCATGGAGTGCTGTTTGGCCATGAATGAGGACAGAAACTTTACATATTTTGTGTTAACCTGGATGGAGTTAGAGAACATTCTCTTGTAAAGTATCATAAGAATGGGAAAGTGAGTATCTGTTGTATTCAATACTAATGTGAATACTAGTGAAGTGATACACACCCACACAGGAGAAAAACTGGGAGAGAGTGGAGGAATGAGGGCAATTGGTGTGCTCCCACCTAATGGATGCAATGCAGGGGTAAGGTACGCCTCTTGGGTGAGAGGCACAACTACTTGTCCCTAATAAATGCAAGAATAGTAGCCTAATTGTTTTTACCTCATATTAATCTGAAATATATAAAAAAAGATTGATTTGCTTTAAGTTGTTGCTAAAATATGTCTTTTAGGTGAACATTCTGACTCACAAAAATCCTTACTAAGAGCACAGTTGAAGACAATGAAAAATATTTCTGCACAAAAATGTTTATTTTCACTCTATATCATCGTAAATATTTTAAGTAACCTCAAATTAAAAAGTGAGAGAATGTGAACAAGCTTCGAGTAGGCCCTCTAGATATACGTTTTATTATAAATATGAATACTATAAGAGTATAAAAAACATGTACATCATATGTGAAATACAAAACATGAAATTAGATGATATATGTACAGTTTACAACTATGTAAAGTATGTATAGCAGCTGCAGTAAAACTGGAATAATTAATGGGAAATGAGAAACAATTGATATATCAGATTGGCATATCATGTATAAATTGTTAAACAATTACATTAAGGCCACCAAAGATTTATTTTATATATATATAAATTAGGTCAGATTCCTAAGTAGGCGTGGACTTCCTCAACTTCTGATTCTCTTTCATCTGAGATTTGCTGAGACTTTACTAAGTGAAGGGTGAAATCTTTCTTCTATTGCCACTGATGAGAACTGAGTGAATTATATTGGGAGTAGACAGACCCATCCCTTCCCTCAAGATAATGACTAATTGGCCAAATCTCTTGTCTGGGTGTGACTTTAGGGCTGACCCTTGATGACTGGGGATGGATTAAGTGCAGAATGCTTACTTTTCCCTGCTTTTCTGTCAGGTTTCAAATGGAATGGCATCATATGAACAAGAAGAAATTATCAGATTCTTTTAATAAAAATATCAGTACTGAGGGGATGTGGGAGAATTGACTGTATAGTCAAGTTACGGGAATTACTTTTAATCCAGGTAAGAGAGTGACCATTTTGTTCTCACTTGTACAAGAGTACTTTTTACCATTGTGCCTATAGCTTATATTTTTGACAAGCAGAACAGTATTTGACAACAGATCACCCCTTTGCATGGAACACATCTTAACACATAATCCACTGGAACATAGTTTTGGAAATATTGAATTATAAATAATCCTTTAATCCTCATACAAAGAGCCATGTTAAATGAAGAAACTTGGAATGTGATTGAGGGATTATACATATTTTTCATGATCCTAAGAGGATTAAAGCTAGAACAGAAAGAATAAAGTTATAGGAAATAAAATAACTATCGAAAAAGATAGTTTTGTTCTAAAAGTTAATCTTTCTATCACTGATAGCTTTCAAACATGGATTTGGTAATTATTTGCTGTAACAAATAATTATATGTTATACTAAAGGACAAAATTCAAGTGTTAGATTGGAGACCAGAAGAATTTGGGGAGTTTATAATTTTCAACTCTGAGTATCAGAATCTTCTGGGAAGACAACTTAAAAAGAGAAAGAGGGAAAAAAAAAAAAAAGGAAAGAAAGAGCACTGTATCCAAGCACTGTAATATTGGAATATCTGGATTTGGGGCTTAGACTTTTGAATTTTTAACATGCTTTCTAGATAATTCTGTTGTATACAGTTCAAGAGACTAGGAAATGAAACCAATGGGCCAGATTGCTTCTTAAGGATAATTGCAGCCAGAAAAATCTGTTTCCATACTATAAACAAACAAAATGGTAAATTAGGCAACCAACTAGGGATGCTAAAAAGGTGCTATTGCTTGTCTTCTGGGAATGAGAAAACAGAAACCTAGTTTCCGATATTTCCAGTCTGGGGATGATGGGACCAGTTGGTATTATTGAATTTCTCTCCTCCTTCTGAGAGACAGATGGGAAGTGATGAGAACTAGGGAAGGAGGAGGTGGCCTGGGAGGACGATTTTATAAATGGCCTTCTCCACCCTCATACAATCCCTTCCTTGCACTCTGCTGTATAAACACCTAAGGCTCTGATTGCTTGAATGTCTACCTATTGCTTCATGATGTTTAATGAGGTTCGTCCTGTACAAGAGAAAATGTAGGACTTCTCAGATGGTTGTCTGAGGGAGTGGTTTCTTTAATCACAGCAATTCATTTATCACCCTGTACCAATAGGGTCTAGTAGGATGTGATTTCACTGCCACATATTCACCTTTAACAATGTTACCTAGTTTTGCCCAAACCAAAGGGTCTGACTTAGCCATTAATTGCAGTCACTTTAAATTTTAATATTGCCTAAAATTGCATAAAGATCAAAGTAAAGAGGTAGCTATTTGCCAAAAATTACCCCCAGTCATTGGCTCTGGAGGTGGGTAGAAAACGTAGATGTCTCTCCCAAAATTAAAGCCTCTTTTCCCATATGCATTAGTGATTGCTGCTCTCTAAGGATGCTCAAATTCTGGGCAGCTGGAAGGAAATTGTAAAAACCCATTTGTTTATTCATTTATTCATGTTTGTCCAGTATCAACTATGTGCTACTCCTTGAGTTAGATATTGGAGAGAAAATAAATACCATGGGTAAAATATCAAGTCTGAAGTTTACAGTCTTGCTGTTTCTGTTCTTGCTAAATGATTAAAAATTGGCTAATACTTCTTGGTAATCATCATTGTCATCCGCATCCTCATCTTCATGTCATTAGCAGGAAACATTTATGGACTTGGCACCTAAGCTAAAGGCTTTCTAATGGAAAACTTCTAATGAAAAAAGTATTGTTATACCCATTTTTCAGATGAAAAACAGAGAAATGTAGATAGGTAACTGGATTTTCATGAGGGTAGGCATAGGAAAGCAGAGATTTAGTGTTCCTCACTAGCTCCAATGAGCTTGGGTCTTCCTTGCTCTTTATCTCTTGGTTTGGAGTTTCAACTAGTCCAGGATACCTTTGTATTGTGTTAACACAATTCAGTCTCTGATACCACATGAGAGTCATTCTGATGAATGGGGATTACATTCAGCCCCTGAATAAGAGAAGAGAAATACAGTTGCCAGTAGTTACTTTTGGAATCTTGGGGGAAAAATAGGCTCAAGGGAGGCAGGACAAGTTTGGAGCATCCACAGATGGCAGCAGTTGAAGTTTTGTTTTGGGTGGACTAGAGGGTGAGGCGTTTCTACTAAAGTCGGATACTGCCAGGAGTCAATAGGACACCTAAATTTGACTTCCTGGGTTCAGAAGGGTCACCTGGACCTAACCCCAGTGGGTCAAGGAGACTGGACAGACCTGAAGAACAGTAGAGGCAGCACTAACTGGCCAAGTAACTCAGATTTAGTTAGGTTTTGTTCTTATAATACCGAGGAAGCCTCAAGGATGTGATTCATTTTAATGAGATTTAGATGTAATGCAACAGAGGGGAAGTTCCTTTAATTTGTAAACTCTGAACTGTTTCATGAAGACAATGTAAATCACTCTTCTTATTTTAAAATAGGATTTTCCCATGTTCTTTAATGAACTTTTTTAGCTACTTCTTCAAAGAAGACTTACTATCTCCTTTTGTATATATGTTGTATTTATCTTCACTGAGTCAAGGATGTTGTTGCTTGTCTTTGCAGCTGCATTTTGATATTTACTGAGTACTTTTTAAAAACAAAGTTGAAATCATACACTGTATGTCATTTTGGAACATTTTTACCCCTTAACATTTTTAATAATATTCTGGAACAATTCTTGGGTTAGCCAAGAATTTGTTACCCATATTATGTTGGAAGGCTGAGTGATAATTTGTCATACGGGTCAACTACAATTATTTAATAGTTTTTTTATTACTGTTTCCAAGTTTACATGCTTTACTTTTACCATTCACATTTGTAATGGTCATAAAAAATCAGAAAAGTTAGAACCTGAATGCTAACACTTTTGAAAGTATAAATCTTTTCACATAGTTAGTATACTAGGTCAAATGATGATACTTTATGTTTTTCCTGCTATATTGCATCCAAGTAATTTTCATTAAAAAATTTTTACTATGATTAATGACTGGGAAAATTACCTATACTATCTGTCCTTCTATCCCCTCATCTCTAATATAAGAATAATAATAGTAACTACCAGGGTTGAGGTAATATATGGAATAATCTACAAATAGTTACCTATAGTTTCAAATATTTTTAATTTTTGATATGTAGATATGTAAAATGTAGGTCACATTTGCTTTAGAGTCTGTTGTGATTGCTCATGGTGGGCCTGTTAGTGTTCCTGGCCTAATTAGTTCATTATTCAGCTCAATTGACCTTCTGCTGGCAACTTCCCTTCTTTCCCCTCACCTCTTTGTTTAAATAAAATTCTCCTTTTTCTCTTTCAGTACATTGTGCCTCTTTGTTATGGCACTCAACACAGTCATAATTTCTCATTTATCTGTGTGATTACTTAGTAAGAGTTGGTCTCTCCCTCTAGACCATACACTCTGTAAGGGAAGGGACCATGGTTATTTTTGTTCACCATAGCATTCAACATGCCAACTCTGAGGAGACCCTCACTTCATTGTATTTGAATGACTAGTTGGATGTGCATAAAATCATTTCAGAACATACAAGGAACAGAAACAGAAATGAATGTGTCATACCAGGGCGTTGACAAAGAACTGAGGATATCTGGACTTGAAGGCTGTTTACGGAGGAGAGCAAGGAAGATGAGCTTGGGAAGGGAACTTTGATCACAGAGAGTCTTAGACAACAGGTAGAAGAGTTTTCATAAATGACATACACAGAGGGAGCCGCTAAAGACTTCTGAGCAGCAGTGATATTATATGTAGAAGAAGTGTGTGTTAAGAGGATGCCTGTGGATTAGAAAAGAAAAGCTAGAGACAAGAAGCCCAGTTAAGAGTCTATTACTATATTCCTTTAAAAGCCATTTAATACCTGATGGAATGTGTTACCACTGGAGATGGGAAAAAGTGAGGAAATGTGAAGTGTTTCCAGGAAAAACTGACATTATTTACTGAGAATAAAGTTAATGAACTTGTCCTAGAAAAAGTGCTACATACCTCATTGCTGAATACCATCACTACAGTCATCTCCCAAGTAGTCCTCATGACCATCTGGTGACCATGGTGATATGCAGCAATGAGGTACACAGCACTTTTTTGAGGATAAGTTCACAATCTTAATTGTCAAACATTGTACACACAGAGAAAAAGGAGAGAGAGTCACCTTACATAATAGATTATTATTTCTGGAAATTGCAAATGCTACATGGCAAATGGCATATTAGTGGCAGATGAGGATCATTAAAACCAGTTTTCCTGAAATGTGCATAATGTCATTTTTTCCCCCCAGTGGCTAACAAAATATATCTTTGCCAGAAACAATGTAGGTGAATTATAAGAGGGTTTAAAAGTTCTATTTTAGGCGGTGTCTGTGGCTCAAAGGAGTAATGCACCTGCCCAATATACTGGTGGTGGTGGGTTCAAACCTGGCCCTGGCCAAAAAAAAAAAAAAAAACTGTAAAAAAAAAAATTCTATTTCATATAGGTTGAGTTTGGACTGACAGTAAGACATTCAAATAAATTGGCAGGCAGTCTATAGTGGCAGGAGTCTGGGAGGGAGGTCAGAGCTGGGGTTACATTTTTTTTTTTACTAATTGGCCAAGAGATAGTCACTTCAGATTGGCTAAGATTTTTTTTTAAAGTTTCCATTTATTTATTTATTTATTTATTTATTTTTTTGATACAGAGCCTCAAACTGTCATCCTGGATAGAGTGCTGTGGCATCACAGCTCACAGCAACCTCCAATTCCTGGGCTCAAGCGAGTCTCTTGCCTCCGCCTCCCAAGTAGCTGGGACTATAGGCGCCCGCCACAATGCCTGGCCACTTTTTGGTTGCAGCCATCATCGTTGTTTGGCGGGCCCGGGCTGGATTCGAACCCACCAGCTCAGGTGTACGTGGCTAGCGCCCTAGTCTGTTGAGCCACAGGCACCAAGCCAGATTGGCTAAAATTTTTTATTATAAATTCAATTATTATCCCTTTAGTTTTCCATCTGAAAAAATGATATTTAAAAAGATTTCCTAATATGATGCATGCTTAACCAGCATTTTATTTAATTTAATCCCATCCTGAATTCTGTGAAAGACATCCATTTCCCTTATTACTCCATTTTACAAATGAAAAAGCAGGATAAGAGAGTGAAAATAATTTTCCCAATGTCTACACATTTCCTAACATATTTTTTAATAAGAATTTATCCATCTTGGTACTATTCAAAGTTTTGACCAGATAATTCTTTGTTGGGGTAAGATGTAGGGGTTGAGGAGGAAGCTTTCCTATGCACTGTAGGATTAACATTTATGGCCTCTACCCATTGAATATTTCTAAGACTCATCTTCTTCTCCAGCTGTGATAATCAGAAAGATCTCCAAACATTGCAAAATGTTCCCACATTTAGTAAAAATGACCCCTTCTATTAAAAATCTTCCCCAAATTTTAAATGACATTGTTGCTTTTGTTTTATATACATCTTGTCCTCTGAAAAAAGGTTATGAAGTTGTTACTGTTGTTTTGTGCTTTTTCTTTTCTTCTTCTTTTTTTTCTTTTTTGGAAACAGAGTCTCACCCCTTCACCCTAAGTAGAGTGCTGTGGCATCATCAAAGCACAGAGCAACCCCAAACTCTTAGGCTTAAGAGATCCTCTTGTCTCAACCTCCTGAGTGGCTGGGACTACAGGCACTCACCACAAAGACTGACTAGTTTTTCTATTTTTAGTAAAGATGGGGGCTGCGACTCTTGCTCCAGCTGGTTCTGAACTCCTGAGCTCAAGCAATCCACCTGCCCCATCCTCCCAGATTCCTAGGATTACATGCATGAGCCAACATGCCTGGCTGCTTATGAGGTTTTTGAAGATCAAGGCTTTACATCTATCACAGTTTTGGAGTCCTCCAACTGTGTGCTCACTTCCTCATTCTTACTATCACTGCATTGCCCCCACCCCGACCCGGTTTAGGTCCTCATAATTTTTACTAAGCTGTTATAGTAATTTAGCTATTCTTTCATCCTATATTTTCCCCTTTTCAAACCACTGTATTTATTTCTTATTTGAAGACTCTCCCTAAAACACCGGTGTGGTAATGCATTTCTTTTTGCTTAAAATCTTATTCAGAAACATACCTCATCCTCATAGGAAACATATTCCACATTCTGATTTCACTATTCCTTTCAAGAGGGATTTTTCATCACCTTTTTCTGAATAAGTTTGGCTCTAGTTAAAACCAAAGATATTCACTTTATATATCTCATGATTCTTTCCTTCTTTAGAGCCTCACAGCCTTCTATCAATACCACATCTGTGGATCCTAGTTATTTCTATTTGTAATAGAATTAGGCATGTGTACATAAGGCTTTTCCTTTTGCTGCATGAGTTTTGAAGTTGAACACACTTGTGTTTGAATTCTAGTACTCAGGTTATGGTACCTTGGGCAAGTTACTCATTATTCTGCAGTTGTATTTCTTCATTCTTAAAGTAGGAAGTACTAGTTGCCCCCAGTATTAAGTAGTCAATAAAAATGTAGGAAAAATGCTTAAAATAGTGTTTGGTAAATGGTAAAAATATATGTGATCAATAAATATCATCTGCTAATATTTTAATTATTATCACTATCAGCATTGTCTACTTTCTCTGAAAGAGGCAGGATAGATGAATTTGTTTGATGCTTCAGTGATGATGGGTGAGGGGTTTTTATGGTCAATATTGACAAGAAAATTGTCAAGAATTTGGTTACTTATTAAGGAACCAGGGCAGAAGCAGCCTGTGCCAATAATCTGACCCCTCAGAGGAAAGGAATCTTTGGAAGGATTATGCAATAGAAATTTGGGGATTTAGTTGGCAATGAAACCAGCCCTACTGAGAGGACGTACAGGGCTGGTTGGAAGGTTTCCATGGTGCAGAGAGAATGCGGTGAGCTAAAGCATATGGCACAACATCAGAGAACAGTGGGTGGATAATGAGCGTGGACCTACAAAGACTGAATGTGAAGGGACGGTTCAGGGAGCATGGAATGAAACCCCAGGCTTTCCGTTTGATGTAGGTGGTTCTGCTTGGCAGCTTAAATCTATTTCTGTGCAAGCCATATGATGTAAATTTGTGGTAGAAGCCCTTACAAGGAGTGCAGTGAAATAATCCATCACAGACTTGTTTCGAAACCAAGGTTAATGCTCCCAGCAGGATAGGGTAAAGAAGGAAGGGGTGGGATTCTGACACTAGACCTACCTATAAAGAGCAGGCAGGCAATGTAGGAGGGTCCCCAGGATTAGCTTAAATTAGGGGTATATGAAATGTGTAGGTGACTCTTGCTACATACAGTATGTAATACTGTAGTTAGATTTGCGGA
This sequence comes from Arctocebus calabarensis, assembly GCA_963573935.1. Taxonomy (NCBI): domain Eukaryota; kingdom Metazoa; phylum Chordata; class Mammalia; order Primates; family Lorisidae; genus Arctocebus; species Arctocebus calabarensis. Next base: position 14,474 of record CAUYON010123046.1, on the reverse strand, counting down.
TGGCTTCAGTAAGTAAGGCTAATCCACATAAATCAAGATTCAGGGACATGACCCTGAAGGGTAGATAATTATAATATTAATGGTTAGCATTTGTTGAGCAATTGGTATATGCCAGCCACTGTGCTAGGAGCTGTGTATGCATTGCATCAGTTAACTTACATAGTCACTCTGTATATTAGGTGCTATTGTTATTCTTGCTTTAAAGACTAAGGAAAGCAAGGTGTAGAGATGCTAAATAACTTGTCCATCATCATATATGCAGTAAGTAGAAGAGGTGAGGGTTAAATCCATTGCAGCACCTCTGCTCTTAACCACGGGAATTTCTGGAGTTCAGAAGTAGAAGAGACTGAGAAACTGTGTAGTCCAGTCTCGTGATTCTGGGGAAGAGGTGACTGAAGTTCAAAGGCAAAAGTCACTGCCCCACGTGGTTCATCAGGAGCCAAGCAATGACAAATCAAGAGTGGGAGGCTTGGACTCCCTGTACAGGATGCTCTACTAGGGAAGAAGCCAGAGTTGGGGAAGAAAGAGGGGTCACCTGAGCACTTAGTCTTATGATTCTCTTAACCAAAGCCAGATTGGCCCCAGAACTTTGGCAGTGTAAACTTGAACCATCATTCACATAACCAGGATATATGAGCCTGAAGCCCAAGAGCTGGCCTGTTTGTGATGGCCAATACAACAGAGAACATGAGATGAAAGGCAGATGAGGCACTTATTTTTTTATTCTCTTTTATTAGTTAAGCAAATTTACTCATGAATGAAAAATCAGACCTTGTTTTACTAGCAAATGAATGAATTAACTACAAACTTCAATTGTATCATAGTTTCTCAATTAGAAAGAAAATTCAGTGCCCTTTGCACATGATCTCCATCAGATATGGGGAAGAGGCATTGATTTAAATAAAAAAATATACTTATATAAGAAATTATGAGAAAAAATAAAAATCAAATGAAGCATAAAATTATCATTATGCGTGAAAAATGAGATTAAAATTTTTGTGTTTTTTGTAATGTTCAAGAAATACTCAAGGTATATCTTCTTGAGAATGTGATGCCAATCATAATTGTTTTCACAACATAATTACTACAATTAAAGAATTGTGATATATCACATGGTTGACAGTAGCAACTCACTAGATGTCAGTGCTTTAGGTTGAACCAGAAGTGAAGGCAATTCTGCAAAAGACTAATGACTAATTTCTGATGCCAATATTATAAGCTTTCTAGTGAACTGTATTTCCTAAATGTCTCCATGAATGGAATAACATTCCTTAATATTTAGTTTTAATAGTAGATATCATATATCAAATATGAACTTATATGTTCTGAATTTCTAAAATAGTCATAGAGAAGTATGCCTTGTGATATTTTGGCTTATGCTTATCTTTTTTTAGTTTCTCCTGACTTGACTAGCACTATAATTTGTAATTATATACCTTATCTGATTGTGTTATGTTTCTGATTATGATTATAATTCTATTCGATTCTTTCTCTCCATCTCTGACATGGGGCTACCATAAGCCCTGTGGAGGCAAGACCAGGGCTCTTTTGTCTCCTCTAAGAATAAGTTAGCTGCCGGGTGCTGTGGCTCACGCCTGTAATCCCAGCACTGTGGGAGGCTGTGGAGGGAGAATTGCTTAAGCTCAGGAGTTTAAGGCTTGCTTGAATGAGAGTGCAATCCTAACTCCTAAAGAAAAAGAAAAACCCAGCCGGGCACCAAGGCAAGTGCCTGTAATCCCAGCAGCTTCCAGAGGCTGAGGCAGTGGGACGCCCTTAGCCTAAGTCTAAGGTTGTAGTGAGGTATGATGTTCAGGGGTATAGGGTAGGACTCTGTCTCAGCAACAACAACAACAACAAAAAGCAAAGAAATAAAAATAAAACATAAGCAAAGAATAAATCTCTTCAAAGTCCAGCTCTAACTTAAACTAAACTATGAAGTTTCATCAGATTTTATTTAATTTAATTGTTACCTTTTTAGATTCGCAACTGTTACCATTGCCCTTTATTCTGTTAAGGTAGCATTTATTGTATGGTATCATGCATAGTGGGATACGTCATGCTTTCTGCCCTGTACTTATAATCGACAAAAAAAAAAAAACCCTTACTTATTCCTTTTCAAAATATAGTACCTGTAATATTTTAATGTATTTAACCTAGTAACTGGATATATTTTATAAAGCAGTCAGTATATTTAAAACTGATCATAATTTAATCCCCAAAACATGTCCTTGTATGTCCCTACTGTGGTTATGGGTCTTTATCTACTCATTCCCACATGCCAGAACCTTGGAAAGTTTAATCTTTTCTATTTTTCACTATCTTATCCTCTACATCAAATTAGTCACTAAATCCTATAAGTTTACCTTCTGAATAACTCTTGTTTCCATTCCTCCCATTTCCATCCTTATTTTACTTAATTGATAGTGATTTTGTCTTATTACTTCTCAACTGGACCTCCAGACTCACTCTCACCCTTTAACCCATATTTGACAAAGTTGCCAAAGTATTATTCCAAGTAAAATAGGTAAAATTAGATCTCTTATTTGCTTAAGTGCTCCCAAATCCCCATTACCAGTAGAATGTAGAATGCACTCTGTACTTCTTAGCATGGCAAATGTGGAGCCTTATAACCTGAACTATTCTTTGGATTGATTAATACCATAGACCCCAGTTTTTCATTTCAAAACAACCTTTATATATTTGTCTTGTATCCATTTTTTGCTAGCCATTGAGAAGGTATTGATTATAATATATATTGGGTCTACTATCTATCATGTATATATCATTATACAATACACAGTGGCTATCTTATATATTGAGTATGTAATGATAAAAAGAGCATAGTAAAGACATTGAGGAGTTATTTCTAGTAGATAAAGCCCCTACATAAAGTCAATCACTAAAATGTTTGGACATTTTACCATTGAACAAACAGGCATCACATATGACTAATGCTATATTAGAGCCAATACACAATTTCACAGATGTGAGAAGACAGATGTTTCTGCTTCAAAAAGTTAGAGAATAGAAGTCATTTAAGTTGCTAAGTGAGAATTAGTCAGGCGGACAGAAGGAAGGAAGACATCTCAATCACAGGCAAGCATAGACAAAAGCAAAGAGGCATGTGATAATTGACCGTGTTTAGGGAAATTAAAAAAGTCTGGTGTATGAGAATATAAGTTGTTGTAGTGAAGGGCAATTACTGGAGAGAAGACTGGTAAAGTCTGTCGGACTAGATTTGAAGAAACATTTATGCAACACTAATGATTATGAACTTTCCCTTACTTAAAGAACTCAGTGGTTCTCTAGTACCCACCAAATAGTGAAATGATAGCATTTTCATGACAAACAGATGACCCAGATGATCCTATGTGGCACTAAAAAAGAGAGAAACTGTAAGCCCCAAGATCAGTATGGAGGCCATGGGAAGGGACTTGGTGTGAGAAGAATGGGTACGTGAATGTAGTGTTGTTGACAATGAATTCCAAAGAGACGATACAATTTAAGTTAACAGGAGTTGATAAACTTAGGTATATTGTCCATGAAAGTAAGGAAAGACTATAACATGACAGGTAAATACAAGGAAGAACAATAGGAAGGGGAAGCATGATTCTCTATCACTATCCGTGGACCCTGAAAATCCCTGACATTCAATTCAACAAGTGAGAATTTTAATTTCTGAACAGCAAAACAAAACAAAGCAAATAACAACAAAGAAGGCCATTTTCTTTGTAGTACTTACTTCTAATGAGGGAGAATGAAGGCTACTATGATCTGTTTCTACAGCCTCATCATGAAGTTGAAGGTGACACTTTCAAGAACATATTGAGATAGCAAACTGAAGTGGAAAACTAGTAAATACCAATTAAAGGTAATACCATGAATAGCTTAATAGTGGAGCTAATCCAACAGGCTTTTCCAGAAATATGTCACTCTTTAACTCTCAAACTGTATATAATCTTGCTTTTATATAATTCTATACCACTCTTCTCTGTACTTCCTGTACTTAGCCATGCTATATGTTTTAGTCTGTCAGCCTCTCCTTACCTATGCACAGGTTACCCTTTCCCTGTGCTTGCAGTAATTTGTATGGGACATTACTTCCACTGCTACACTTGAGCATAGCGTGAAAAGTAAGAAAATTTATCTGCCAGAGAGGAAGGCCAAGCTCACCCACCCTCAGAGAGTAAAGACAGCTAGAATTAATCTACTATGAGAATGGGCTTTCTCTGAAAACTTTTCTTCTTTTTATTAAAAAAATCAACCAATGTGTTACTATAATCTGTAACATATGGAGGCTGTCTGGAATGTATCCATCCATGTAATATGAAAAGTAAGACATATATCACTGGAAACTTCCTGGACAGCCCTTGTACATAGACTGATTTCTATGTACATTTTTGCCTGAATATTTGAATAAAACTAATGTTTCATTTCTAAGGAGTCATACAAAGCGTCTCTGTGGATTTGCAAATCCCTTGGCATACTTACCCTTCAATTTTAGCAGAATGCATTTTGAAGTTTGAGGATGATAGCTGGGCCAATTTTTTTTTTTTTTTTGAACAATGACTATATATTTTTCTAGCATGAATCTAAGGAAAGAGAGAAAGATAAATGTGACATTTTATAAGTTCATAAACGAGTTTGCTAGTAGTGGTGATGATGGGGTCTTTCACTAGAGTCCAGATTACCTGGTTCCCAGTTCTGTTCTTTTTCTTTAACAGAGTACTGGAAAACGTCATGATGTCAGTTCTCTATATAAAACAACAGTGCATGTCAATAGTTAGAGAAAGCATTCTAAAATGCTAAATAATGTTATGACTTCTTTATAATCCTTAAATGTATAGCTAGATAAACTGTGACCCCTTCCAAAAGAATATCAACACTTCTTCAGACAAGCTCTGTGAAACGTACTAAATTATGGTAACAAGGTTCAACTTATTCCTCCTGAGTTACATAACACATTTTCTCCTCTGCTGACCACATGGAAATTCTTGAAGGAGGGGAACTTGTTTTTGTTCTTTCGTGTGCTTATCTAACTGTCTATCTATTGGTCACTCTACCTATCATCTTTCTAGCTATTGTACTTTAATGATGATACTGATAATGCTATGTATATTAGTAACAATTATAATGATATGTTTTTCATACAATATTCAAAGTGAAGTGCTTTCTACACTAACAGTTTTTTTAATTAATAGATTTTATTTCTTAGAGAAGTTTTGGTTTTACAGAAAAATGAGCAGAGACAATTTGACTTTATCCTTTTGATTTGGATACCTTTTATTTCTTTTTCTCATCTAATTTTCTGGCTGGAACGTCTTGTACCATGTTGAGTAGCAGTAATGAGCACGAGCATACTTGTCTTGTTCTTAATCTTAGAGGCAAACTTTCAGTTTTTCATAATTGAGTATAATGTAAACTGAGACCCATAATTGTGGCTTTTGTTTTTATTGATGTTACACTTAATTTGTTGAGTGTTTTACGAAAACCTATTGAGGCTGGGTGCAGTGGTTCATGCCTGAAATCCTAGTGCTCTGAGAACCAAGGCAGCAGGATTACTTGAGCTCAACAGTTCAAGTCCAACCTGAGTAAGAATGACACCATGGCTCTACTAAAATTAGAAAAAATTAGCTAGGCATGTGCTACCATTGCCTGTGAGAATAGAGTGAGATTTTGTCTCAAAAAAAAAAAAAAAAAAGAAAAAGAAAAACATACTGAATTTTGTCAAATGCTTTTTCTGCAGCTATTGAGATAAACATATGCTTTTTATCTTTTATTCTGCTAATGCAATACAACATATTTATTGATTTGCATGTATGGGACATTGTTACATGCAGGAATAAATCCCACTTGATTACAGCATATGATCCTTTTAATGTACTGTAGAATTAGATTTCCTAGTATTTTATTGAGAAGTTTTGCATCTATATTCATTAGGAATATTATCCCATAATTTTTTTTTGTATAAGGTTAATAGCAGCTTTGTTAAATAAGTGCCTGAGTGTTTCTTCCTCTTCAGTTCTTTAGAAGATTTTCATTAAGATTGGTCCTAATTCTTTAAACATTTTGTAGAATTCACCAGTGAAGCCATCTTCTGGTCCTGGACCTTTCTCTTTTGGGGAGATTTTTTTACTACTGATTCAGTTCGTATCTTCTGTTTCTCCATGATTCAGTCTTTATAGGCTGTGTGTTTCTAGGAATTTATCCACTTCCTCCGGGTTATCCAATCTGTTGATGTATAATTGCTCACAGTATTCTCTTATGATTCTTGGTCTCTCTTTGTCATCAGTTTTAATTTCCTCCTTTCATTTCTGATTTATATGGGTTTGAATCTTTTTTTTCTAGTCTATCTAAAAGTTTGTCAATTTTGTTTATCTTTTCAAAAAATCTAGTCTTACCTTTGTTGATCTTTCTATTAATTTTCTAGTTTTTATTTCATTTATTTTTGCTTCAACCTTCACTATTTTCTTCTGCTAACTTTGGAATTAGTGCAAACTTAGAGTGTCTGAGATATTTCTTCTTTCTTAATATAGGCATTTGCCACTATAACTTTATCCCATAGCACTGTGTTTGCCACATTCTGTAAGTTTTGAAATCTTGTGTTCTTGCTTTTGTTAATCTTAAATGCCCACTGAAAGGTAAATAGATAAGGAAAATATGAGGTCAGACATGGTGACTCACACTTGCAATTCCAGCACTTTGGGTGGCTGAGGCAGGAGGATCACTTAAGGCTACGATTTTTGAGACCAGTCAAACACAGTGATTCTCGTTTCCACAAAAAATAAAAACAAATTAGCTAGATAAAATGGTGCTCTCCTATAGTCTTAGCTACCTGATAGGCTGATATAGCAAAATCCCTTGAGCCCAGTGAACTATAATCAGACCACCACATCCCAGCCTGTCTTGAAAAAAAAAAAAAAAAGTGGTATAATAGAGTATTATTTAGCCTTAAACAAAAAAAGAAAATCCTACTACCTATGACAGCATGGATGAACTAAGGGGACATTATGCTAAATGAAATAAGACAGTCACAGAAAGCCAAATATTACACAATTTTACCACTTATCTGATGTATCCAAAATGGCAAAACTCATAGAAGCATAGAATAGAATGGTATTTTTCAGGGTAAGAAGTTGATAATTGGCTTTCAATGTATATAAAGTTTGTTTATACAAGACAAATAAATTCTGGAGATCTGCAGTATCACATAGCACTTACATTTAACAATTATGTATGTGCTTTAAAATATGTTAAGGAGATGGATTTCATGTTAAGTGTGCATACCAAACCTACATACGTGCATCATTTACATACACACACACACAAAAGAATACAAAAAAACACTCCATGTTTAGTACTTTGATTATGGTAATGGTATCACAAGTGTATACATATGTCCAAGCTTACCAAAATGTATATATTTAATATGCTCAGGTTTAGTATATTAATTACATCTAAATAAAGCTTAAATACAGCAAAACAAGAAAGATTGATATATTTTATACCTCAAGATAGATAAATGACCAGGTGACAATTTTGTAACATAATGCTTCTTATTTACTAGTAAAAGAAAATTAACTCATGGAAAATTCATATAAAATGTCCAGAAAGAAACTAAGTTTTATTTAAATCATCCTCGGGATCAACTTTTGGCATTAAAGTGAGAAATAAGTTGGAGAATAATATTAAATATTAATAAAACTGGAAAAAAATCATAAATACAGAGTTCCCATACACTCCAGTTTTCCCTATCAATAACATCTTGCTCTTGTGTAGTACATTTGTTACAATTTATAAAGGAATATTGATGCATTATTACTATGTAAAGTCTAAAGTTTATGTAAGAGTTTACTCCTCTGTGTTGTAGAGTTCTACCAGTTTTGGCAAATGCATAATGTCAGGTGTTCACCACTACAGAATCACACAGCATGTTTTCACTGTCCTGAAAATCCCCTGGCCTCCACCTATTCATTCATCCTTTCCCACACCCCAACCCCTGGCAGCCGTTGAACTATTTACTGTCTCTATAGTTAGCCTCTTGCAGAATGTCTTAAACTTGGAATTATACAATATGTGGCCTTTTCAGAATGGCTTTTTTTTTTTCCTATTTAGAAATATGCATTTAATATCTTTCCATTTTTTGTGGTTTGATAGTTCGTGTCTCTTTGTCACTGAGTAATATTCTATGGTATGAACATCTCACAGTTTTTTTTTTTTCTTTTTTAATCCATTTACCAATTTCAGGAAATCTCAGTTGCTCCCAATTTGGGGCAATTAGGAATAAAGCTGCTATAAACATACAGGGATCCCTTTGTACAGGGATATTTTTGTGTGAACATAAATTTTCAACTCCTTTAGATAAATACCAAGGAGCATGAGGGCTGGATGGTAAGAGTATGTTTGGTTTTGTTAAGAAACTGTCTGTCTTCCAAAGTGGCTGCAGCACCATTTTGGGTGCCTACCAGCAATAAATGTGAGCTCCTCTACCTCCACATGCCACTAGAACTCGGTTTTGTCTATATTTGGATTTTGCCCATTCTAATTTGTCTACAGTGCTATTTTAATGTGTATTTTATTGCTGATCATTTCCATGTGTTACAAATGGAGGTTTGTTGGATTCCAGCTTCAGCTGGTGTTTATTGCTCTTTTTCTATAATGCACTTTCATAAATAAAAGTCTTTCTTTTTTAAAAACTTAAATCGAAGTGGATGGTCATTTTTTCCATAATAATTTGCTTAGTTTGGGCAGAATCTGAGCAAGTGAAGCTCAAGAACAAGGAGGACAGCAGTTACTGGATCAAGTGTACACATTGCAAGCCCCTCATCTCTACTTGTTCCTCATTTCTTCACCTCCACTTTGCTGTCCAAGGATGCAGAGGCTAAGCTTGATGCTGAGCAATTTTTAACCAACCAGGTCTTCCTCATTGTATTTGGGAATCATAAATTGAGTCTGTTTGTTTATCTAGCCTGTGTGCCCCTGCCAAATTTTTATTCTTCCTCTAAGAATTATTATTATGTAGCCTTTTATTTATTTTTATGCTAAATTGACTTTAATTATCCTTAGTCCAAGGATTAGGGAAAAACATTTCTCCTGCCCTGTTTATTTTTACATAACTAAGGATGATAGCTTTTCCTTGATCCTTCTGAGGATGGTAATACTCTGAACTATCTAAGAAAATCTGAAAAGAGTTTCTACCTTTGTCATATGTAGTTACATGATGTATGGATGGATAAACCTTACTAGAAAGAGGCAGCCCTTGATTATCTCACTTATGTTTACTGAGGATTGATGGTAAGTACTTGTAAAAACTGTCCAAGAGTGAATAGCAAATGAATACCCTACATCTTACAAGAGGAATGGAAATGATCCCTCAGCTAGACCATACAAAGGAAAATGTTGCTCCATTTACAACAAACAGACAATGAACTTGCCATTGGGAAAACAAATGTCTAAATAAACCTCAGCCATTCTTAGGTAGTGTTACTAGGTGCAAAACCACTCAAGAGCCAGCAGATTTTACTTCTCTGGGGAATGCCACAGCCGCTGGATGCACTCAATATAGAATTAAGTATGAGAAGCATTGTCACTTAAGTTTTTAGCTTTAGAAAAAGAAGATACTGGAGTTGATAAGAACAAGGTAGAAAAAGTTTGGGCTTGAAACAAGGGTGCAAAGCAGTTGTGTGATGCTAGTACTGGGATGAGAGGTGACAGATTTTAAAATTTTTGCTAAAATCTGCCAAACAAAAAAGGAAGAAATAGAAAAGCCCATGTTTTATGAATAGTCAACCTATTGTTCCTTCATTAGCTGTAAAGTCTTCCTTGTGAATCTTACTCGTTTTCTATAGCATTTATACAGAAATTAAAGATTTTCTCTTAAATGCCTTTCCAAGGTTTATTTTTTAAAAATATAAGTAATTAGCAGTGGAGGGGCAAGATGGCCAACTGGAAGCAGCTTCTGATAGAGGCTCCTGTCCAAAATGAAAGATAACCTCCAGAAACTGACCAACTGAGCTGAAGTCTGGGAGCCCAGCCCAGAGAGAGAGAAGTGACAAGTGCAGGACTCCCTTCACCCCTTACCTGATGCACCAGAATCTTGACCTCTGCTGAAACTGAGGGAGAAGGACTTGATCAGTGCCCACTCTCCCTATCTGCCGGACTAGGCCCTGACAGGTAGGAGACTCCGGGGCCCCACCTGAGCCCGGGCCAGCCCTCAGGCCAGAGACGCAGCAGGGACCCAGGCACTGCTCCCATCCATACTCCACTGAGCCTTGGTTCACTGCCCAGAGTGGCCAGGAACTCCACCAGGGGCCCGGCCGGGTCTTGGCCCACATGCTCCTGACTCTCGGGCACCCTGATTTTCACCTCACGGGTCTTAGCCCACTGCCAGCAGTGGCCAGGAAGTCCGCTGGGACTCCAGGGGAGTGCCGATATGTGCCCCACCCAGCCTCAGCCTGCTGCCCACTGGGACCCCCACTCAGCTCCAATCCATGCCCCAGGCCCACCACCCACAGCGGCCAGGAACTCCACTCCACCGGGATCCTACCGTGGCCCCAATTAGCACCCCGCAGGACCTTGACCTGCTTCCAGCAGCAGCCAGGAAGTCTGCTGGGGCTCCCTCCTGGCACCCATCTGTGCCCCACCCTACCTTGGCCTGCCTGGCTCAGATCTATGCCCCAGGACCAGCGGCCAGGAGTGCCAGTCCACCAGGAATCCCTTGGGGCCCGATTGGCACCCTGTTGGGCCTTGGCCCACCACCAGCAGTGGCCAGGAACTCTGCTGGGACTCCTGCATGCCCTAATGGCACTCATGGGACTTGGACCACCAAGACTCCCGCATGGTGCCAATCTTTGCCCTGCCCAGCCTCAGTCTGCAGCCTGCCAGGACCCCTCATGGCTCCAATCCATGCCCCAGGCCAACCCCCCTCTATTCAGAGCCCTCCTCCCAGCCAGAGACTGCTGGTGGCACGGGCTCCCTTTGCAAAGGCCATCAGGTGCCCCATCCCACGCCCTGCTGCTTGATCTGGGAGTGCCACACTCCTGAGCTGCTTCCCGCAGCCAGAACTCCTTGGGTGGGGCAGTCCCAGAGGAGCTACACAGAGTCACTCCCTACAAAGATCCAGCAACAACAGAGTGATCCTGCCAGGGTCTGATCTGGGAGAGAAACCTCCTCAACTCTGAGGATGGTCATAGGCAACAGTGAAAAATAATCATGAGATGGAATCAACAGAAAACCCCTGGCAATATGAATAATCAGAGTAGATCAACTCCTCCAAGGAATGACAAGGTAGATACAGCACAAGATCCCTTGCATAAGCAAATGGCTGAGATGTTGGAAATTGAATTCAGAGTCTGGATAGCAAATAAGATCAGCAGAATGGAGGAAAAAAATGGAATTAGAATTTCAGGCAGTAATCCAAAAGATGACCCCAAAAAATGTCTCAAGAATTCAATGAATTCAAAGACAAAATGACCTAAGATTTTGACGCATTGAGACAAGAAGTTGCAGCCCTCAAAGATCTGAGAAATACAGCAGAATCCCTCAGTAACAGAATGGAGCAAGCAGAAGAAAGGATTCCTGCTATGGAAGACAAAGCTTTCGAACGGTCCCAAACTTCCAAAGAGGAAGAGAAATGGAAGCAACAATGGATCATTCTCTCAGACAGCTCTGCGACAACTCAAGAAAACCAATTTTCGCCTTATAAGGATACCTGAAAATGATGAAGTGGAGTCACAAGGCACAGAGTCTCTTCTTTAAGAGATTATGAAAGAGAACTTTACAGAGATGCCAAGAGATTCTGAAATTCAAATAGCAGACAGTTTCAGAACCCCAGCATGACTCAACCCAAATAAGACAGCCCCCAGGCACATCATAATTAAGTTCATGAAAGTTAATATGAAGGAGAAAATTCTGAAAGCAGCCAGACATAAGAAATCAATTGCCTACAAGGGGAAGAATATTAGAATAACTGCAGATCTCTCTTATCAAACCTTTTAAGCAAGAAGAAAATGGTCATCGACTTTTAATCTCCTAAAACAAAAGAACTTTCAACCCAGGATCCTGTACCCAGCTAAAGTGAGTATCATTTATGATGGAGAAATTAAATACTTTAACGACATCCACATGTTGAAGAAATTTGCTATAACTAAACCAGCTCTCCAGGATATTCTCAGACCTATCCTCCAAATGACCAGCGTAATCCTCCACAACAAAAGTAAACTCACCCAGAAGCTTTTTATCAAATTTCAACTTCTACAGTGATGAAAGGATTAAAAATGTCCACTGGACTTTCTAAAGATATATAATTGCTTTCAATTAATGTCAATGGTTTAAATTGTGCTCTAAAGAGGCATAGGTTGGCTGACTGGATACAAAAACTCAGGCCAGGTATCTTCTGCATACAAGAATCTCATCTTACCTTAAAAGATAAATTTAGACTCAAGGTGAAGGGATGGTCATCTATATTCCAGGCAAATGGAAAACAGAAAAAAGCAAGTGTTGCAATCTTATTTGCAGATACAATAGGCTTTAAATCAATGAAAGTAAAGAAGGATAACAACAGACATTTCATATTTGTTAAAGGTACTACTCAATATGATCAGATTTCAATTATTAATATTTATGCACCCAACCAGAATGCACCTCGACTTATCAGAAAAACTCTAATTGACATGTGTAATGTGATGTCCTCCAGCTCCATAGTAGTTGGAGATTTTAACACTCCTTTAGCAGTGTTGGATAGATCCTCCAAAAAGAAGCTAAGTAAAAAAATTTTAGATTTAAACTTAACCATTCAACAACTGTATTTAACAGACATCTATAGAACATTTCATCCTAAAAAAATTGAATACACATTCTTCTCATCACCCCATGGAACATACTCAAAAACAATCACATCTTAAGTCACAGGTCTAACATTAGTAAATTTAAAAGAATAGAAATTATTCCTTGCATCTTCTCTGACCATCATGGAATAAAGCTTGAACTCAATAACAAACGGAATCTGCATACTCATACAAAAACATGGAAGTTAAATAACCTTATACTGAAGGATAGCTGGGTCATAGATGAGATTAAGAAGGAAATTACCAAATTTTTGGAACAAAATGACAGTGAAGACACGAATTATCAGGACCTCTGGGATATTGCAAAGGCAGTCCTAAGAGGGAAATTTATAGCATTGCAAGCCTTCCTCAAGAAAACAGAAAGCGAGGAAGTTAACAACTTAATGGGACATCTCAAGCAACTGGAGAAGGAAGAACATTCCAACCCCAAACCGAGCAGAAGAAAAGAAATAACCAAAATTAGAGCAGAATTAAATGAAATTGAAAACAAAAGAATTATACAATAGATCAATAATTCAAAAAGTTATTTTTTTGAAAAGGTCAATTAAATAGATAAACCCTCAGTTAACCTAATCAGGAAAAAAAAGAGTAAAATCTCTAATTTCATCAATCAGAAATGGTAAAGACATAATAACAACAGAACCCTAAGAAATTAAAAAAAAAACCTTATACTCTCAGAAATATGAAAATCTGAAGGAAATCGACCAATACTTGAAAGCATGCCACCTACCAAGACTCAGCCAGAATGTAGTGGAAATGTTGAACAGGCCTATATCAAGTTCTGAAATAGCTTCAACTGTAAACAATCTCGCTAAAAAGAAAAGCCCGGGACCAGATGGCTTCACATCAGAATTCTACCAAACCTTTAAAGAGGAATGACTACCTATATTACTAAACCTCTTCCAAAATATACAAAAAGAAGGAATACTACCCAACACATTCTATGAAGCAACCATCACCTTGATCCCTAAACCAGGGAGAGACCCAACAGAAAAGAAAACTATAGACCAATATCACTAATGAATATTGATGCAAAAATATTTAACAAGATACTACCAAACAGAATCCAACAACTCATCAAACAAATTATGTACCATGACCAAGTGGGTTTTACCCCAGGGTCTCAAGGATGGCTCATTATACATAAATCTACAAATGTAATTTAGCACATAAACAAATTAAAAAATAAAGACCATACGATTCTCTCAATTGATGCAGAAAAAGCTTTTGACAATATCCAGCATCCCTTCATGATAAGAACACTTAAAAAAAATTGATATAGAAGGGACTTTTCTCAAACTGATAGAGGCTATCTACAGCAAACCCACAGCCAATATCGTATTGAATGGAGTTCAATTGAAACCATTTCCATTTAGATCAGGAACCAGGCAAGGTTGCCCATTGTCTCCACTGCTGTTCAATACCATAATGGAAGTTTTAGCCTTTGCAATCAGGGAAGAAAAAGCAATCAAAGGTATCCACATAGAATCAGAAGAGATCAAACTTTCACTCTTCACAGATGATATGATTGTATATCTGGAAAACACCAGGGATTCTACTACAAAACTTTTAGAAGTGATCAAGGAATACAGCAGTGTCTCAGGCTACAAAATCAACACCCATAAATCT
>CAUYON010123041.1:0-14859 GCA_963573935.1 Arctocebus calabarensis | reverse complement strand
GATTAATAAATTGTGGTACATGTATACCATGGAATATTATGCAGCCTTAAAGAAAGATGGAGACTTTACCTCTTTCATGTTTACATGGATGGAGCTGGAACATATTCTTCTTAGCAAAGTATCTCAAGAATGGAAGAAAATGTATCCAATGTATTCAACCCTACTATGAAGTTAATTTATAGCTTTCATATGAAGGCTATAACTCAATTATAGCACATGAATATGGGGAAAGGGGCAAGGAAAGGGAGGGGAGAGGGAAGAATGGGTGGAGGGAGGGTAATTGGCAGGATCACATCTATGGTGCATTTTAGAAGGGTACAGATGAAACTTACTAAATGCAGAATACCAATGTCTTCATACTTTCCAATAACTAGGAAAGTGCCATGAAGGTTATGTTAAACAGTTTTATGAAAATGTTTCAGATTGTATATGAAGCCAGCACATTGTACCCCACGATTGCACTAAGGTACACAGCTATGATTTAATTAAAAAAAAAAAAAACACGGTTTTCTTCTATGAACCATCACAGTGCTATTTGGCTTTTTATAAAAATTTTTTTCTTATTAAATCTTAACTGTATACATTAATGCATTTATGGGGTACAATGTGCTGATTTTATATACAATTTGGAATGCTTACATCAAACTGATTAACATAGCCTTCACCTCACTTACTGGATTACTGTGTTATGATATTTATATTCTACTCTTAATACATTTGACATGTAGTTTTGCAATATACACCATGGTGAGGTCCCACCAATTACCCTCCCTCCACCCACCCTCTTCCCTTCCCTCCCCTTCCCTCCTTCCTCCTGGACTTTAGCTGTGTTTTATCTTTCATATGAAAGTGTGGGTGATTATATATAGGTTTCATAATAGTACATTGGATACTTTTTCTTCTATTCTTGAGATACTTTACTAAGAAGAATAAGTTCCAGCTGCATCCATGTAAACATAAAAGAAGTAAAATCTCCATCTTTTAAAGGCTGCTTGATATTATTTCATGGTGTATACCACAATTTGTTAAGACAGTCATTATTAATAAAAGCAGCTTAGTCCATTCAGGCTGCTGTGACAGCATTACAGACTGGGTGGCTTATGAACAACAGACATTTGACCTTCACAGTTCTGGAGGCTGGGAAGTCTATAGTCAAGGCTCTGGCAGACTGGTGTCTGGTGAGGACTCACTCCCCAGTTCACAGATGGTGTCTTTTCTCTGTGTCTCTACATGGTGGAAGGAACATGGGAGTGATTTGGGACCCCTCTTATGAGGGCATGCTTGCTCCCAAGGCCCCATACTTCCTAACACCATCTCATTGGGGGTTAGGTTTTAACATGAACTCTGCCTGCCTAGTCTACAGCAAACAGTGCCATTAATACCAACAACTGTTAACAGGTCTACTTTCTCCACAGAATCTTGTTTGACCACCATTCAAAGCACTAAAGAGGGTGTTGTATCTATTTTGTAGTTGAGGAAAGCCAGGCTACAGAGGTGAAGTGACCTGCCCAAGGGTGTATAAAGAGGAAACAGCCGAGCTGAGGTCTGAGCCCCTGGTCTGCTTCACTCCAAAGCCCAGGCAGGCTCTGAGAGCTCCACTTTGCTGTCCGTCTTCCACGTAGAGAGGGCCTTTGAGGGATAGCTGTGATGCAAAGACAGACAGGGGAAGAATAGCCACAGCCCTGCCATTAACCAGACAGAGTAAGGTAGTTATTCTCCGGCCTCAGTTCTGCATCTGCTAAATGGAACCTACGACAGCAAACAGCAGGACCCAGTGGAAGTGCCTTGCAGAGTAGTTACCACTTAGTGACATGCTTAATGAATGGCAGTAATTATTATCAAGAGATGTTGCAAACAAAAACCCCATATATTTCACTCGCATTAAAAATGCACTCATATCCATCCCACCCTGCCTTCATAGGATATGAGGACGAGAAAGATTATGACAATAAAGTCTCTGGCTAGGGCAAGAGGGCCAGGAGCCCTCACCCTTAGGGCAGCAGGCCACTTGGCGGGTGGCCAAACACTACGGTCACTGAGGACCATACAGCTGTCTGGCTTCTTCCCCAGAGCTTCCTTCCCTTGGCAAGTGCGTCCTGGCTCCAGGTAGAGAGGGAGGGGTCATGTACCCTCACAGAAACTTGCTGGTGTGAGGGGAGGGGCAGCGACTGTGGTTCTGCCCAGCTCCAGGGATCGCATTAATGTGACGGCTGTCACTTAGTGGCCTCTTTGATGTGGCTGCTCCCCATTGTCTCCCTCACTGATTTGTGATTCTGAGTATTTCTCAGCCCAGATGAACAGGATGGGCTGAGCTTGCCAGTCAGTGAGAGCAGGGCTTCTGAGTGCCGGGTGGCTCACGCCCTGTAAGGCAGCTGAGCACCCTCCAATTCCAGGGTGTGTGCAGCCCCATGGCTCTCACTGCACCCAGGTCCCACCACCTCAACACCTGCCCTTGTCTGCATCTGCCAGCTGGAAAACTTTCTGCCTCTGAGGCTTAATTCAAGATAATTGTTTTCTCTTCCCCAAATGGATTCTTAAACAGTTCTGCCACACGGGAGTAGGATCCCCACTGGCTTTGGGAGTTTTGTGTTCACGGTTCCCTGCCCTACTCCGTAACACTGGGGCTATATTGACTTTGCGCCCGTCCCCACTGCCCTCCTGGCTCCCTCCATGGCTCTCTGCAGCAGCCATTTTCACAGGTATTTTGTCATTTTCTAGTTACCCAAACCAATCTCTGAAATTTTCTTCTCCTGGTGCAGCTTTAACAGCTCACCTTTGTATTGTGATAGGTTTGCCTGGTGAATCCACCTGACCCACTCCTGGGGGAGAGAGAAGCACTGAGAGAATAGCAGAAGATGGTGGCACCTCCAGGATAACATATGAAGGTCTCTGGACTCCACAGAAACCATCTTCACACAAAGAACACACAGGCGCGGCTCTCTTTCCCCGGGGATCTCTTCCTGACCTTCCGGGAACCTGAGCCCTTAACTGAGCAAAGCTGTGTTGGTAATGGACATTCTGTATGTACCTCCCTCTTCCCTTGACATTCTGGCTCGTAGCCCTCAGTGGACAGGACAAGAACATGACAAACAGATGCTGGTGCTTGGAGCTGTGTGACCCAAGTGAGCCGTGGCGCTCTGCACCTCAGTGTCCCTGAGAGT
This sequence comes from Arctocebus calabarensis, assembly GCA_963573935.1. Classification (NCBI taxonomy): domain Eukaryota; kingdom Metazoa; phylum Chordata; class Mammalia; order Primates; family Lorisidae; genus Arctocebus; species Arctocebus calabarensis. The sequence continues at coordinate 11,698 of CAUYON010123041.1, read as the reverse complement.
GGAAGAGGCATAGTGCATGTGCCAGGCAAACAGGAGGCTGAGGGGACACATGGCCCTATATCCTCCACACACCCACGGGGAGGAAGGGCCAGTAGCACCTGTCTTGACCCCTCTCGGGCCTGTCCCCAGTTCCTTGCCTAACTAGACAATGAGAATAGCTTCAGGTCATAAGACACCAGGCCCTAGAAATAACACTGCAAGCCTGGCTTAGCCCCATTCCAACTTCCTAAGGAGTAAGAGAAGAACTGAGCACTAATTTGGTCAATTACCAATGACCAATGACCACCTCACATCCAGGTGAGAGAGCTGAGGAACAGATGGCTATCTGTGTTATTAGAGAAATTTGAAATTAGGCAGGTGGTAGCAGGTTTCAAACCACATGTGGTAATTTTTACAAATAGGGCCAAGTTTACAAAGAATAATCAAATTCTTACTTTATTGTGCTCTCCATTTTTGAAGCTGCCTCATGGAATTGCTGTGAAGATAGTTTATACATCTCAGCATTCTGCAAAGAAAAAAGCAGAACTGATTACCAAAGATTGAAATTCCCCTCTGGCTCCCTCATGGCATGCAGCCACGTGAGAAACTGGCAGATGCTACCTCCTTGACCAGCATCAAGGAAGAGTGGCAACAGATCCACTGCTTGGGTTCTAGTGCCTACCGCAGACGGCCACTGTTACGAAATGCCGGAACAGTAAAGGCCAGAAGAACATCATGAAATCCTTTAGCAGGAGGGCTGGCAAACCACGACCCACACGTGAAATCCAGCCTGCCACCTGCGTTTATAAATGAAGCTGTGCTGGATGCAACCACATGCATTTGTTCATGTACCGTCTACAGCAGTGGAGTTAAGCAGTTGTAACCAAGACTATGGGCCTGCAAAGCCTAAAACATTTATTATCTTTAAAGAAAAAAAAATTACTGAGTCAATCTGATCCAAATCCTATTTTATACAATTGGACTCTGCTGCCCAAAGAGGTGAAGTGACTTGCCCTAAATCACACAGCACAGGGCTGCACCAGGACCACAACCAGGTGTATAGATTCCTGGTCTGCTGCCTGCACCAGCACCCTGCTCAGGGGAATGGAGACCACCTGTCCAGATGCTGCACGGAGGTTCCAAAGCCACACACGTTACTTTTCCTGAGATTACCTGTTTTAGGCACCGTACAGAGCAGGGTTGGTGTGGAGCTTGGGAACAAAACAGAGCAGAGTTTAAACCGTGGTGCCACAACCATGTCGCCCTGGGTAAGCTAGCTACCTTCTTTGAGCCTCAGAGTAAGTTGTTCTAGGCTAGGCAAGCAAAGATTCAGCGTTCTCCTTCCCCTAAGTTCCCAGGACTGCGTTTACCCTGAAAGGAGACCAACACTAACACTTCTGCTACCCACCTCTCTCTATGCTCCAGGTGGAAAAGCTGCAAGGCCCACAGATGGACAGACATGTAGGCCACAGGGAGAAGGCATGCCTTGGTGCTGGTCCATGCAGGAAGCAGTTTTGAAAACGAAACAATGTGAGACAGAGCAGGCCATCTGGTCCCTGTGTGGGGAAGGGGTCAGTGGTCGAGCTCCCTAGCAAGGGTGAAGACTACAGCACCAGGTGCCACTTAGAGTCTGCTTGAGGCCAGATCCTTTGTAGGCCAACCACATTTGCACCTCAAAGCCTCTCACAGACGTGGCGGTTGGCCCTGCTTTACAGACGAGCAAAGAGAAGCACCAGGCCTCAGGTGCCTGCTGCAGGCACAGATCCATCAGTGCCTGCAGCCTGCTTGCAAAGTGGGAAAGGGACAAGAAGCCACAGCTATGCTCCTTTGCACATTCGTCAGACTTGAGCCTGGCTCTCTCCACCCACTCCACACACAGATAGCCTGGTGAGAAAGACAGCAGAGAGCCAGTCCTCAGACAGACAGCAAGGCCCGGCAGGGACAGCACTTCACACCAGCACCGAACCCCAGCTGCCTGCTGCAGGGACCCAACCAAGGCAGGACTGAACTCAAGCCAGCCCCCTAAGGGCCAGCCCAGGAACTCTACATTGCACCATGGCCTCAGAGGAGCTGGAGGAGAACAATAGAAGGTTGCCCGCCTTGCAAAGAAGAACCACCAAGTGCTGGAATTCTGCTTTCAGCCTGGGATGGGGGGAGTGAGGCAGGACAAGGAACCACCTCTGGGCCTTTCACCATCCAGCTGCCAGGTAAGCTTTGGCAAGTGACCTCGCCTCTCCTCACTTCCATTTCCTCTGAACCTCACTGAGTGACAGAAGTAACAGCTGAGGACACACCAATGCTCTAGGCACACAATAGGCAGGAAGCAAATATAGGTTCTTCCCTACCCCGTAGCCTGTGCTGGCTCCATGTTCCTCTCTAGAACCCTCACATACAAACCAGAGATTGTGATTTTGCCTCAACCAGTCCAACACTTACTAACAGTACCTGTCCTGAGCAAGAGGATACCAGTACAGAGAGGGACCAACGAGGGCCCTCCCCTTCCACATCCTATGGGGATCACGTAGACTCTGTCTGAACCTTCCTTCCCAGGCCCTCACCAGGCAGGGGCACAGCCCACAGACCCACGTTCCAACTTACGCTCTGGCACATGCTGGTTGTGTTCTCTGGGTAAGTCCCTTACTTCCTCTGAGTCTTGTTTATCACCCATAAGTCAGGGTACTGCCCACCGTGCAGGCTGGCTGAGAGACAGCCTGCCATAGGACAGCCACTCAGTAACCATGGGGCCACTGAAGTTTCTGAAGCTAAAACATGCTTTATCCTAAAACCCCCCACTGATCCTGGTCTACTTCCTTTCCCAGAAAACAAGGTCATGGCTCAGGGGGCCAAACTTCTCTCTCCTGTAGTTGTGCCCGGTGGATTCCTCAGCATCATGTCACTGCCTTCCGGGGGTGGGTGTGGCCTGGATGGTGCCTGGCATGCTGTCGCTGATGAGAGAGGCTCTGAGCCTTTGATTTAGATGCTGTATCACTAGGGACAGTCTGGCTTGAGTGCAAGCTTGGTTGGAGTATGTGCTCAACTAGATTTGTCACGGAAAATACCCACAGACCAAGAAGAGGTGGCGATTGCCCCACTGCAGCTTCCTCTATTGTTGCTCAGAATGACTCAGAAAAATCCCCAGCCTGTCCTGCCCTGACGCACCTACCCTCCTCAACTCATCTGCCTGAGCAGACCCACAGGGACTATGGCTCTCATGGCCGGGAAGGTCTCCCGTCCACAGCTGGGGCATCCTGAGCAGCTTCCTGTGGCCACGAGCCCTCTCATCTGGCAGATACGGGAGTGGACCCAGACCCCTCTCCTGGGAAGCATGGGGCACTCTGCACATTCCTGACCAGCCATCATCGCAGGGCTTTTAGGACTGGCACCACCAGGTGGACCCAACAGTCAACAGGGCATTTACAGACACATGCAGGCTGCTCCCTGACCTCATGAGCCTCTCAGATGACACAATGTCCAGTTAGTAATAAGACATTTGGCCAGTCATCCCAGGAGCTGTGAGGGCCCCTGATGGAAATCAGGGTCAGACAGGCTTCTTGGGAGCCAATACCTTAACTGAGACCTATATATATATTTTTTTTTACATTAAACAAAGTTTTCAAAAAATTAATACTTACCTATGTTAAAGGAACAAACACACAAAGAACAGAGGAAGTATGGTAAATGGAGAGCCTCTGGCCAATCTGGATCCCAGCATCCTGTAGGGCTGCCACGCAAGTGTGAGCACACACGGCCACCTGCTTGCTCCTGACACTCCCTCTCCCACAGCAGACACCACTCTTCCCACGGAGTTCTCAGAGACCCCACTTGCTTCTCCTGCTCAGCATGGAAGGAGCATGGAAGGATACTCACTTGAGCAGCTCTCTGTCCTCACACAGCAGGTTGTTCCCAAACTTCTGCTATTATTACTATTATTGCTATTGTTACCGTTTTTTTTTTTTGACAAAGTCTCACTCTGTTGCCCCAGGCTAGAGTGCCATGGCGATGTCAGAGCTCACAGCAACCTCAAACTCCCAGAGTGCTAGGATTATAGGCATGAGCCACTGTGCACAGCTTTGACATCTGCTGTGATAAACAACGCTGAGAGGAACATCTTGGTATCTACCCATTTGTGAGCAAGTGAGGATATCTGTCGGGAGCAATCTAGAAGTCAAATTCTTGGGTCAAAGGGTATATCTGTTTTTAATGGACTTTAAAAGGAGGAACAGAAATAAGCCAATGAGAGGAAGGTCTTATCAACGGGCAGCAACACAGGGCAGTCCGTGGCCACTTCTTGGCTACATGTGAGGGTGGGTGTTAAGTCGCAGCCACAAGCTTATAAGCCCAGACATTGCCTTGCAGGCAACAAGGGGGACACAGGGTTTACTTTTAAAGCAAGGGATTGGCAGGTAGATTTGTATTTTTAAAATAACATTCTGGCAGCTGTGTGGACAATAGAACCCAGTTCTCCCTAGCTAGAAGTCAGTACTAGGGAGTTTCCAGAACCCCACAGCAGTCACTGTGCCTGTAAAGGAGCCCTGTTGCCCATTTACAAGACGAGGGGAAGCCTCTCTGAAGCACACAGCACTGAATTCTCACAACATTAGTTAGTACTCACTGACGTGAACTATTACTTCTGGGTGATTTTCTTTCCCATTAGACATGTCGGTTTCCCAATTCTAAAAAGTCGTTTCCTCTGCCCTATGAACAGCTGCCCCTCCCCCTCTCCAGCTGCTCCATAGGCACATCTGAAAGCAGGAGATCCGATCTCCATTAATTAAATCTGCCATTAAAAATTAAATAACATGAGTAAGAAGGTGTAAGTGTTATCTCTATGGGTTTCAAAAGTCACAGTGTTTCTTCAATTACTTCCTGAGCAGTTTTCATATTTCATACTGTCTGATTTCTCCAAGGGCCTGGATTTGCAAGATCAAAAGCGAGTGCGAGGGTGAGGGAAGCACAGCAAGACGGCTGGGAAGGGAGGGCAGCAAAACATGTTGTGGGCAGCGGAGAATGCCTGACAGCCTGTCTTGGAGCTAAGATCAGGGAGCAGAGCGGGGGGAGGGTGCAGGCAAACCGCATCAGCTCAGAGCTGACTGCGGCCTGTATACCAAGGAGAGCGCTCACGGACTGAAGACAACAGAGCTCAACGCATCGGTCCACAGAGAGCAACTCTGGGCCCAGAAAGGCACACTCAAGGGAAGAGCTGCCACCAACAGCCCAGTGTGATCATGGGCCTGTGCTAGATGCCATGGAGAGAAAGAGCCTGAGAGATCGTGGCACGCGATAAATCCCGAATAGGAGACAGAACTAAGGTCCAAGGAGCATTCCAAAGAATGTAAGGCACATGGGGCAGAGGTGATGCACATGAGCTTTGGTGTTGGACTTGGGCTGGGACCCATCCCCTCTGTGTGCAACCACAGGCAACAGGCAGGGCCTCTGCGTCTGTCTCCTCAGCTTCTAATTTGTAAAATGAGGTACTGACAAAGCCTCCTGCACACAGTTTTGATATAACACATGCAAAATGCTCAGAACCCTGCTTAGCACAGTAAATGCTCAATACATGTTTTAAGAACTTCACAAACACCCCTGCTCGAATGTATATATTGACCAATAAAGTACAGGATATATTTGGAAGAGAGATCTGTGGGTACTGGAAAGAGTGAAAGAAGTTTCCTTGGGGACATAAGCTATCCCCAGAGCCTATCACAGTGCCTGGCACACAGCATTATAAAATCTTTGAGTAAGTGGAAAGAGAAGTCAGAGCTGACCAGAACACTTACTTACCCAATCAGAAGCTCCTAAAGATGACCAGAACACTTAATTACCCAACAAGATAGTCTGCCAAGCTCCTACCAGCTGGGAGTAGTTTAGGTGAAGCCTGGAGGGGTTAGAGGGATTAATTGAGAATCAGGAACTTGGAACCTTTCTCATTAAGAGGGAACATTGCACCCAGTTGCTTTGGGAGAATGCAAGAGCCAAAACTCACTGCCTGTGCCCACTAACGATGTGTTCAAAACCCACATCAGACAGGGCCATATCCCCTCACAAGGGTCAGCAGACCTCCTCAGGCCAAACACATGCCCAGAATGCTCAGAGAATGTAGGAGCCACTGCTTTTCTGATGGAGAAAAAGCTGAGGCTCACGTCCTAGTGTTCCACAGCTTCTAACAGCTGAGATACTGACTGTTCCCAATACGATAAGGATAAATGTTTGGGTTTGGGGATACACTAACTACCCTGATCTGAGCATTATACATTGTATATATCAACACATCCACATACCTCATGAACATGTACAATTATTAAGTGTTAATTAAAATAAATTTTTAAAAAATCAATCAGAGGAAAAAAAAGAAACAGGGTCAGCAAGGCAAAGAATCCTACTTCAAGTCAAAGAGCAGGGCTCTAGAACAGGTCTGCACAGTTCCAAGCCTCCCCTCTGTGCCCAGCTGTCCCCCAGGAAAAGAAATAACAAACCAAAGGCCACGAGGACAGCACACCGTGCCAATTCGTGATTACGTGTAGAAAAATGTGATGCCTAGAATCCTGGCTGTCCAGGGCAGGGAGAGATTCCCAGCAAAATGAGTGCAGGCTGGATAAGGGCCATGGGCTAAAGGCTCAAGCAGATCCCAGAAATCTGTGAGGAACAGATTGAAGACAGGAGAGCCCTACGCCAAGGTGCTGGCAACGTGGCCAAATGCTGGTCAGCTGGGGATACTTGGAACTCACTCGCCTAATTATTAAACACTTCTCAAAGCTCAGAGGGAAACTGAATTTTAAGAGAAGTGAAAAAAATTAACATATTCAGGATTTGGAGAAAGTCTCTGATGTGTAAATAGTAAAAAACATAAATGAGTGAGAATTGAACACAATTCTTTTTAAAAAGGTCCAAATAATCAATGTGAAAAAATTAAAAGCTCAAAACATGTAGTCAGCTACACAACAATGAATGAATGAACATTTTAATGTTAAGTGGCTGCCTGGCTGTGCCACACCCTGCTGCCAGCTGGAGGGAGGGGCCTCTTTCCTGACTTGCTCTTCACAAGGACCCTCCTTCTGTCCCCCCAGGTCAGCCCTCCCTGAGACCGTCCCTGGTCAGTGCCCCTGGAGATGGTGATCCCTTCCAGTCACATGAGGCAGGCTTTCCCTTTCCCACGTTCACGTTTTTCTTTCCAGGCTCCAGGTCCTGCCCTGCACTGACCTCCTGGTCCCCTATTCAGTGCTTTCTCAACTTTGCATCCTCTGTCATTGGGTGCCCAAGGCCCAGTTCTTCCATCACAGCCCCCCAGGCACTCCCATCCTGCCCCCAACCTGAACTGTCCAGACAAGCCTCTAGACAGATTCAAAAATTTGCCCTGAGGAGAATGGCTGCCAACTCAGGCTCCAGCTTGATGGGACCTTCCAAGCTACTTACAGTCTTGAGTAAGACTTCCTTGCCCATTCTCAGCCTCAGCTGTCCTAGGCTTTACCTGTTACCTCAGTCCCTCCTGAGAGACCACAGAGGCTGCTGCTGGGGCACACATGCCACCACAATTCCTTCAGCACCTGTGTGGCCCTTCCCCATCTGCTTCCTGACCCTCCCCCTGAACTTCTTTCTTCAGTGGTCCAGGGAGAAAAGCGCTTCCCTGGCTTTCAGGGGCACTCTAAGTGAGGACACAACAAGTAATGGACTTAAACATATTGCCCAGCATGTCATAGTTGATTTGCTCCTTTTACTCATCCAACAATTATTTACTGAGCCCTGTTCTCTGAGCAGGGAGCATAGCAGTAGTGAGAGACAGAAGTCCTTGCCTTCACAAGGCTCCACAGGGCTCACAGTCTACATGTGGGAAAATAGGAAAAATAACATTACTTAGGAATAAGTGTCATTTAAGAACAAACAGCAGGCAGTAGAGGCGGCGGTGGCAGCAGGCTCAGAGGCAGCAGCTGGGCTTGTGGCGAGCGGATGGGTCGAGTCAGTGCGTTGGGTCGAGTCAGTGCGTTGGCGCAAGTTGGAATTGAAGCCTCTTAAGGTGGCAGATGATTTGGACTTGGAGACAGAAGATGCAGGGGCCTCAGCCACCTTCCCAAAGCAGTGCTCAGCATTCCATGAGAATGGCTAGCTCTGTAAGATCGTCGAGATGGCTACTTCAAAGACTGGCAAACATGGCCATGCAAGGTCCACCTGTTTGGTACTGACACCTTTACTGGGAAGAAATATGAAGGAATCTGCCTGTCAACTCATAATATGGATGCCCCAATGCCAAAAGGAATGATTTCCAGCCGACTGGAAATGGGTACAGGACAGCGGAGAGGTGCGAGAGGACCTTCATCTGCTGAGGTCAGACACAGGTCACTTGCCTGACCTTGGCAAGGAGACTGAGCAGAGGCATGCCTGTGAGAAGAGAGCCTGACCAGGGTGCTGCCTGCTGCGACAGAGGAGGCCACTGTTGCCATCGAGGCCGTGGCAAAGTAACTGGCTCCCAGAGTGGTGCTGTGACAGCAATGAGCCCCAAGCCTGCAGTGGTCCCTCCCCCAGCCTGGTCTGGCCTTTCCTGGCCCTCAGCTGGACTCCTACACAGTTTATCTCATGTTTTATTTTGGTTTTCCCCACCCTCTCACTCTGTCCGGGAGCTCCTGCCCTTCGCCCAGCTCCCTTGGCCAGGAGCACGCGAGCCATGGTCTTGGTAACCCTGCCTGCCTCCCTTCCTCTCACACTCCCGTGCTGATGGGAGAGGGGTGGGTGCTGCTTGTGGTTTAGTTCTTTTTTTTAATTCAATCTGAAATCAGAAAGCTGTGGATTCCTGAAAATGGTCCTTGTGTCCTTTCCCTACTTACCCCTGGTCTGGTCCCCTATTCTCCATAGCCCTTTACCCTAAACACCACCCCATAGACTAGGGACCTCCCCCCTCCCCTATTTCTCTCCTCAAACCCCTTCAGATGGGGAGAGAAGAGGAGGAGAGGGGAGGGGACTCATCCACTCCTCAGGTATCCAGAAGGGCCCTGCCCCCATGGGCTTCACCCTTTCTTGTGAGCTCTCTCCCCACAAAATTTGTTAAAATCAAACCTGAATAAAACTACAAGTTTAATATGAAAAAAATTAACACAGCAAGTTAGAGCAAGAAGGAGCAACAGGATGGGTAGGGGGTATGTTAGACAGTGGACCAGGGAAGGCCTCTCTGCTGGGGTGACCTGGACAGAGGTCTGAAGGATTTGAGAGAGGAAGTAAGTGAAGACTGGGGGGAGGTCCTGGGGCAGAACCACGCTTGGCATGGTCTCAAATGGCAGATGAGTGCTGGAAGAAGGTGTTCAAGGATGAGAAGAGCAGAGGCAGTGAGGGGTGGGCAGGGCCTTCCCTGCAGGCCGCAGGGAGCCCCTGAAGGGTGTGACCATCTGCTCCCCATTCTGGAAGGCTCTGGCTGCTCCATTATAGGGTCTACTGGGAGGAGGGAGAGGAAGCAGTCTGGCAACCTGGAGGTGCCTGCAGTGAGATGCTGAGACGGTCGGGTCACTCACTGAGGAGCGACACAGGATCTGTGCCACTTCCTCTGTCATGGCCCTGTGAGCTTGAAATGTTTTGTAGGAGACAATGAGGGGGACGTCAAGATGGCCGCTAGACAGCGTCTGTCCCGGTGTCTGCCCAGTGGGCCACCCCTGGCAAAACGATGCTCCACTAAGAATTGGATCCCATTCCTCTTTCTTCCTCCCCTCTGGCAGATACTGTCTTTCCAGAACTCTCCTCCTCTGACAAAGCCCCATCTTTTGGTTTTCTCTTTCCATCCTACTTCCTGCAGTCCCTGAGTTGATGAACCAATCCATCAATCACTTACTTATCCAACTCGTAGACCTGTTGTTTATCATTACTTCCTGTCCCTTGGGTCTCCCACCTCAACCTGGCAATCAGATGTAGATAACCCTGTCTCCCACTTGTCTCCTGAATCCTCCCTGTCTCTGCACCATCACTGCCTTCATCCAGTCTCCATCACCTTCTGAACATGCTGAGTATGAGGATGTGCCCCATGCACAGCCCCATCTGGCCCTGCCAGGACTTCCCCAACCCGGGCTCCTCCTCTGCCTCTACTGGAGCAAGCTTTATGTGCAGATCAGCCGAAAACTTTCAACGTCCCCACAGCCTGCAGAGTGCCCTTTGAGATCCAGCCTCTCTAATGAAGGACTTTGGCACTGTCCCTGCAGGCTCTGTCCTTTCCCTACGATGCCTGGCCATCTTTCACGCCTCTATGAGGTTCTTCTAGATACTGCTTCCTCTGCTATTTCCTCCCAGTCTACCTGAGAAACTCTCATCCACACTTTGAGACCCAGCAACAATGTGCTCTCTGCGGAACAGTATCAGCCTCTCCCAGGCAGACGTAATCATTTCCTTCCTGTTACTCTGAACTGTGACACACTTTTCAGAGGCATGCCCCACACTGCACTGCTAACAGGCCAGCTTCCCTGGGTAAGACCTGGAACTGCCTGTGCTCATGGTCATTTCTTTAGCTTAATGACAAAGCCTGGTCAGCCTCAGGCCTGACTGGTGCACACATGAAAGATGAATGAAGATGTCACTACTCAGCTCATGCAGGGACAGGTATGTTCCAGACGGCTCTGTCCTTACCACCTCTAGCCTAAGCTGGTCCAGTCCACTCCCCACATGATGTGTCTCCTGTCAGCCAGTCCTCCTGAAACATATGCCTGGTGGTGCCAAGCCCCAGCTCATACTCTTCCTCTCCTCCTCCTCAGGGCATCCCATTCTTTCCCTTCCAGGCACCTCTCATTCCTGGGACAGCTATCCCATGTCCTATTTCTAAATATAGATAGCTGGCTGCCACCTGAACCTTGCTGAAGTGTGAACTGCTAATTACAGTGTTAGTGAGGGTGGCTTTAAGTGAGACTCTCCCAGAAGTACTTGCATTGTGAAAAGGCAGACAAAAAAGATCCCTGTATGTCACTGTCTCTCTCTTTTGGAGCCATTCAGAGGGTCTAGGGCTCAGAGCTTAGTCTTCTAGACTGTGCCTCTTCTGGGTTCTTCTAACTTTTGGTCACTTCAAGGGTGTGTGTTGCTTCATGTGCAGCTGGAAGGGGCGACTTACTACTCTCTCCTTACAAGGCAGTGAAAAAACAGAGCCTTGGGCATGTGTGTGTATTTGTGTATACCTATGATATGATACACACACTTTGCACATCATTAAACAGTAGATAAATGTTAAGCTGTGTAAATTAGTAATAGCTGCATGTTCTTTTAAAAATCTGATTCACGGAGGAGGGTGGAGCAAGATGGGAGCCGAGTAACAGCTTCCTTGCGGCTGGCCACAGTGAGACTGGGGTGAGAGGACTTCAGGCATCTCTGCCAGGCAGGATCTGCCCAGAAACTTCCCTTTGGAGACACAGGGAGACAGCGTGAGGCTTCTGGACACCCTGAGAAAGGCTAAAGCGGCGGAGATGGGCAAGTGCTTGGGTCTGTTCATTCGGTCTGATCCTGTCAAAAGCTGTGGGTGGGGCAGCAGTGGGACTGCAGGCTGGAAGGGTCTTGCCTGTGAGCCGTTTGGGTTTCTTTTGGACTTGGCACTTGGTTGAACTGCCTTGGGAGAACGGGCAGGAGTGTGGGGTTTTTTGAGTGTTGCCTGGGGCCCCAGACTGGGCCACCAAGCCAGACGGAGCTGCCAGTGTTTGGTGCTGGGCTGTGTGGAGCCATTGTGGGAGAACTGCCCTGGCAAGCTCCACCCTCAGGGTGGCAAAACAGGCAT
>CAUYON010123038.1:0-10744 GCA_963573935.1 Arctocebus calabarensis | reverse complement strand
GGAGGCTGAGGCAAGAGAATCGCTTAAGCCCAAGAGCTGGAGGTTGCTGTGAGCAGTGTGACGCCACGGCACTCTACCCAGGGCGATAAAGTGAGACTCTGTCTCTACAAAAAAAAAAAAAAGAAAGATGTTCTGGATGGTTTTATTTGTTAAGTTTAGTATAAAGACAGATCATTGGCATATTGAAATCTCATGGACTAGTAAAATTAGAATTACCTATGTGGCATTTCCTAGTATGGAACTGGTTTTGAATATGTATGTTAAAAATCAGAAAAGTAATGAGACATAGTGAAAAGAATCAGAACTTGGAATCAAACAGACCTTGGGTTGACTTTTATTTACTAACTCTATCACTTTAGTAGGTTAGGCTCTCTTCTTAACCTCTCTCCTGGAATATGAGTATGCCCAGCTTTTAAAGCTGTTGTAACATTTCAGTCAAATAACTAGTGTGGTGCCTGGTCTACATAAATGGTGTACTATTGTTGTTTTTAGTGTTCAGGTTCATTGTTCATTTGGTTAATTTTATTGAAGTCATGTTACAGATCTCTCATTTTCATGGGCTTGTATAATAGATCAAACTTACCAACATAACTAAATTTCTTAAAGGGCTCGGCGCCTGTGGCTCAACAGGCTAAGGCGCCAGCCACGTACACCTGAGCTGGTGGGTTCGAATCCAGCCTGGGCCCGCCAAACAACGATGGCTACAACCAAAAAATGGCCGGGCGTTGTGGCGCCTATAGTCCCAGCTACTTGGGAGGCGGAGGCAAGAGACTCGATTGAGCCCAGGAATTGGAGGTTGCTGTGAGCTGTGATGCTACGGCACTCTGTCCAGGGTGATAGCTTGAGGGTCTGTCTCAAAAAAAAAGAAGTACAGGGCATTTGGGTAAATCTATAGGAAACTAACCAGAATGGTGAAGAGTCTCCAAATTATTTTAGGAAAAAATATTGAAGTTAACTGTAGGCTTTTAATATAAGGAAGAGAAGACTATCAAGGAAGGGTACACCATCTACCATGAAGGTGCTTCAGTGCTGTTACACATCCAGGCTCACTTGGTCATAAGCCATCCTTAGCCCCAGAGTGCCCATAAAAATACAGACGAACCATAGCTTGCTAGCAGTGCAGTGTCAGATGTTTGTCTTCTAGGACAACCCTTCTAATACGTCACACACTAGCAGTTGACATAGCTAATTGGGAGCATCTTTTTTGCTGTTCCTCAAGATTCACATCAGGCAATTGCAGAAGCTGTCTTGTCTTAGAAGTCTTGTTCTTGAGAGCAGCCAGCATCTCTTGTAACAACTTCATAGGCATGGATTCTATGGTGTCTGTAGGATACTTGCTCCATTATGAGATTTGACTGTTCAAGAAATAACAGTGTTATGACTATCAGGTGTTTATGATTCTTCTTATTCAAATGCATCTATCAACTTTTCTGTTCATGCTGGTATAACAGGGACCAGTCGTTATGGGTTGAAGTGTATCCCTCTAAAGTTCATATGTTGAAGTCCTAATCCTCCAAGTACCTCAAAATATGACCTTATTTGAAGATAGGGTCTTTACCAAGGTAATTAAGTTTAAATGAGCTCATTAGAGTGAGTTCTAATTCAACATGACTGTTATCCTTAGAAGAGGGAGAAATAGGAATACATATACATACAGGGAAGAGACATAGAGAAAAGATGGCCAACTATAATCTAAGGACAGAGACCTGGAGCAAACTCTTCCCTCAGAACCCTCAGATGGAATCATCTCTGCTGACTTTTGAGTTTGGACTTCTAGCCTCCAGAACTGTGAGATAATATGCTTCTTTGTTTAAGCCTCCCAGCTGCAGTACTTTGTTACAGCAGTGCTGGCTCATAGCACGCTAACTCACCAATCTACCTTAAATAACTAAACCTCAAGGCAAAGTATATTAACAACGAAACAAAAGATAATGGATGGGCTTGGTGGCTCACACCTGTGATGCTAGCACACTGGGAGGCCAAGGCAGGTAGATAGCTTGAGCTCACAAGTTCAAGACTAGCCTGAGCAAAAAAGCAAGACCCCTGTCTCTACTAAAAATAGAAAAACTGGCTCGGCGCCTGTGGCTCAACGGGCTAAGGCGCCAGCCACATACACCTGAGCTGGCGGGATCGAATCCAGCCCGGGCCCACCAAACAACAATGATGACTGCAACCAAAAAAATGGCTGGGCATTGTGGCGGGCGCCAATATTGGGAGGCGGAGGCAAGAGACTCACTTGAGCCAGGAATTGGAGGTTGCTGTGAACTGTGATATCACAGCACTCTATCCAGGGTGACAGCTTACGGCTCTGTCTCAAAACAAAACAAAACAAAAATAGAAAAACTGAGGCAAGCGGATAGTTTGAGCCCAAAGAGTTAGAGGTTGTTGTGAGCTATGATGCCGTGGCACTCCACCCAACTGTGTCTCAAAAAAGAAAATAAAAGATAAGGGGGCAGGGAGGTTCATCTTCTGATTACCCTACCTACTGCCTGTGGTTTCTCGTGCAGGTAGCGGTAACCCAAACTGAGCCAGGGGACCTTGCAGAGTGTAGGAGACAGAGTTGAGAATATAAAGAGGCCGTGATGGTTGGAATTTATGGGGCAGATTATCAGAAATACGAGAACTCAGAAGATCTGTAATGTTTTTGTTGAGTCTTAGTTGATTACTTGTCAGTCGGTGCACGTATGTGAGCAAAGCAGTGGAAAGGAACAAGTAGGACAGTTCTCATAGGAATAGTGTGTGTTCTTACCAGCCAGAGTGAAAAAGGTTCTTTTAATATATGGGAAAACTATCTCTAATCATCCACATTACCGATAGATTTAGGCTGCTTTGATACTACTTAACAAGCTTAAAAGAAAGAATGAGCATGTTAGAGATGTGAAAGATATAAAAAAAAGACCCAAATCAAACTTCAAGAAAGGAAGATTTCAGTTGGGATGAAAAATACATATATGTATATCAGATTAAACTAAAGATAGACAATGCTGAAGGAAAAATTAGTAAACTTGAAAATGTAGCAATAGAAATGATCCAAAATGAAACACAAAAAGGAAGGTGAACAGTGAAAAAAATTAAGTGAACGGTACATCATTGAGCTGTAGGAAACCTCAGGGGCCTAATCTGTACTGGAAGTACCTAAGGGTGGGATGATGGACATTAAAAATATCTGAAGAAACAAGTACAAAAATATAATTTCACAGTTAGGATGAAAAATATTTGACAGTGGGGCAGTGCCTGTGGCTTGGTGGGTAGGACGCCGGCCCCATATACTGAGGATGGAGGGTTTGAACCCGGCCCTGGCCAAACTGCAACAAAAAATAGCCAGGCATTGTGGTGGGCACCCGTAGTCCCAGCTACTTGGAGGCTGAGGCAAGAGAATCACTTAAGCCCAGGAGCTGGAGGTTGCTGTGAGCTGTGTTGCCACAGCACTCTACCCAGGGTGACAGCTTGAGGCTCTGTCTCAGGAAAAAAAAAGTATATATATATCATCAACAGACCTATTCCACAAGAAATGTTAAAGGAAGCTCCTCAAGGATAATAACAAATGATGAAATTTTAGGTCTACACAAAGGAATAAAAAACAACAAAAATGGTAAACATATAGGTAAATATAAAATCTCTTAAATAGGCAATTAACTGTTTAAAATAACAGATATATTAATTGCTAATTATTGTGGAACTTATATGTAGAAATGAAATGTAGAACAATAGCACAAAGGCCAAGGAAGGAGAGGTGGAAATTTATGACGAGTGATGTGGTATAGTATCACTGTAAAGTATATTTGTAAGTTAAAGCTATATAATGTAAACCCAAAAGCAAAACCACTAAAACAAAATTAAAATGAGTAAAAACTGGAATCATAAAATTTGGCTGAAAAGAAGAATTATGGCTGAAAAAGAAGAAAACAAGAACAAATAGATGTGATAGATAGAAAATAAGTAGCAAGATGGTAGATTTAAACCCAGCCATATCAATAATCACTCCAGATCTAAACATCTCCAATTAAAAGGCAGATGTTATCACCAAGCAAGATTCAACAGTATGTTGTATATAAGGAAACAAATGTTTTTAAAGTAAATGGGTGGGACCAGCCTAAACAAGAGTGAGACCACCTCTCTACAAAAATGTAGAAAAATTAGCCAGCCGTGGTGGCAGGAGCCTGTGGTCCCAGCTATTCTAGAGGCTGAAGCAGGATTGTTTGAGCCCAGGAGTTTGAGGTCACAGTGCAGTGAACTGTGATGATGTTACTGCATGGCACTCCAAAAAAAGGAAAAAAAGGCACCTCAAATCAATGGCTTAGTTTTCTACCTTAAGTAATGAAAAAGTGAAGAGCAAATGAAGCACAAAGTAAAAGAAAAGAAAGGAAATAACAAATAGAGCAGCAATTCATAAAATGGAAGTAAAAAACAATAACGAAGGTAAGTAAAACATAAAACTGGTTCTTTGAAATCAATAAAATTGATAAATTTCTAGTCACACTGATTACAGAAAACCCTCATTACCAATTCAGGATCTGAAAGAGGAAGAATATCAGTACAGATCCTATAGAGAGTAAAAGGGTACTAAAGACACAGTTTGGAACATTTATGCCAGTACATGTTCAACTTAGACAGAATGGACAAATTCTTTGAACATCAGGCTTTCACAGCTCTCTCAAGAAGTAATAGATAACCTGAATAGCCCTATATCTGTTAAAAGAATTTACTTGTTTAAAACCTTCCCACAGGTTTGGTGCTTGTAGCACAGTGGTTATGGTGCCGGCCACATTCACCAAGGCTGGCAGATTCGAACCCAGCCCAGGCCAGCTAAGCAACAATAACAACTACAACAGAAAAATAGCCGGGCATTGTGGCAGGCACCTATGGTCCCAGCTTCTCAGGAGGCTGAGGCAAGAGAATCACTTAAGTCTAAGAGTTAGAGGTTGCTGTGAGTTGTGATGCCGCAGCTCTCTACTGAGGGCGACATAATGAGACTCTGTCTCAAAAAAAAAAAAAAAAAAAAAAATCAGTCCATAACTCAGGATGCAAGACTCTTTAACAGGGTGAAAAAAGGAAAAACCATCTGATGCAGCATAAGCATTTTACCAAGTACAACTTGCATTCAAGGTATATATATATGTGTATGAGAGAGAAAGAGAGCGAGAGAAAGAGAAGAATCTCGGCATTCAAGGAGAGAAAATAACTTTCACAATGTAATAAAGAACATCTACACAAGCCTACAACGGGCATATTTAATGACAGATTGAATTCTTCTTTAAGATTGGGAACGAGAAGATGTCTTGCAGGCGGCGCCTGCAGCTCAAAGAAGTAGGGCGCTGGCCCCGTATGCCGGAGGTGGTGGGTTCAAACCCAGCCCCGGCCAAAACTACCAAAAGAAAAAAAGAAGTCTGCTGGGCACGGTTTCTCATTCCTCTAATCCTAGTACTTTGGGATAAACTGGGAGGATTGCTTGAGGTTAGGACCAGCCTAAGCAATGTAGCCAGACCCTGTCTCTTTAAAAAAAAAAAGAAAGAAAGAAAGGAAAAGTAGCCGGGTATGATGGCACAAGCCTGTAGTCCCTGATACTTGGGAGGTTGAGACAGGTCATTTGCTTGAACCCAAGAGTTTGAGGTTGCAGTGAACTATTATTAAGCTCCTGCATTTTAGACTGGAGGACAGAGCAAAGTCCTGTCTCAAAAAAAAAAAAAAGATATACTATGTTTATGGATGATAAACTCAATATTGCTAAGATGTCCATTCTCCCCAACTTGGCCTATAACTTTAACACAATCCTAATCAAAATACCAGCAGGCTAAAAGTGAGGTGCTCATTCTAAAATGCAAATGGGGGATGCACAGAATCTAAATTAGCCAAAACAACTTCAAAAAAACATAATTTAAGGCCAGGTGTGGTGGGTCGTACCTGTAATCCTAGAATTTGGGAGTCTGAGGCGGGAAGATTGCCTAAGCTCAAGAGTCCCAGACCAGCCTGAGCCAGAGCGAGACCTCGGCTCTAAAAATAGCCTGGGGTCATGGCAAACGCCTGTAGTCCCAGCTAATGGGGAGGCGGAGGCCAGAGAATCACTTGAGCCCAAGAGTTGGAGGTTTCTGAGATCTCATATTCTTGAAGCCATTCTCCTGCCTTCATTTCCCAAAGTGCTAGGATTACAGGCATGAGCCACTGCACCTGCCAAATTATTAATATTTTAAAACACAACTATTAAAATATACCACTTTTTTCTAGGAATTTAGTGGATACTCACACTTTGATCAGGTGACTGTGGGAATATAGCCAGAGTTAACCTGCCGAAGTCTCATACGAAGAGGAATAAGGTTTTGTTAACCCTGTGTTCAATATGAAAAAGATAGGACTAGAGAAGTTTAACTGTGATATAATGCAGGAATCTGCGAAATTACTTATTTGTACAGTGTTTCCTCTTCTATAAGTTAGGCTGAAAAATAGGCCGAATGGCCTCTTGAGGTTCTTCCCCAATCCAAGATTCTAAAATAGGAGTTTTGATTTATTTTAATTCAAAACTACACACATTCTTCAGAGAAGTGTGAAGTTATGAAAGTATTATTTCATAGGTTCATTGTAGCACTAGTGAGAACAGATGGCACTAAAATCTGTTTGAGGAATGTTTGGTTTTCTGGCCTTCAAGGAATACGTTTCTTTTAGGCAAGGAGGAGCTGATGACTTACAGTCATCTTTTCAAAGGTATGA
Organism: Arctocebus calabarensis; assembly: GCA_963573935.1. Classification (NCBI taxonomy): domain Eukaryota; kingdom Metazoa; phylum Chordata; class Mammalia; order Primates; family Lorisidae; genus Arctocebus; species Arctocebus calabarensis. The sequence goes on along the minus strand of CAUYON010123038.1, from coordinate 4,042 downwards.
AAGGTGTTAGTCACAGAAGCTGTGGAGACTAGTACAGAGGAGGAAGATGATTAAGCACAGATATTCCTAGTTTATATGTAAAAGACAGTATTTAATAAATTCAGCTATATGTGTTACCTGAATAAAGAACAGTTGGGACAATAGAAGAGAAAAAGAGTGATACTACCTGGGGGATGGAGAACTCTAAGAAGGTTTCCTAAAAACTATAACATTTGAATTGGTTTTGAAATAAGGTACAGAAAAAAGAATCCCATCGTGCTCTGAATTGTGGGCCACTCGAGGGCAGAGGGTCTCTAATTTCCCTTGTATCCTGAATACAGTTGTTCCTTTTCATAGATTTTTCACATCTTTATAATAGGTCTTACTATTTAAAGGTTTTATTTGTCACTTGATGAATGCTCACAAAATTGAATCATTAAAACTTACTTTATTAGATACGATCTTTGTGACACTGCAATTACAAGGGAACCAAGAATTTTTCTAAAAAATTGTGCTAACAACATGAACTCTCAGGATAACTTTATACTAAGGTAGATCCTGTTTATTTGGTTTACTAATGAATATATTTAGCGAATATTTACTGAATAACTGCCATGAACGAAGCCCTGTGCTATGTGTAACCATCGTACAGATTGTAGCTGCTCCTCAGAGCATTCTTAAATGTCTCTTCTCTATTTCCACTTCATATCAAAAGACTAGATAAACTGTCATTTTTAAAACATGAGATTTCGGAAAGGAAATTGAAGTAGATGGAGTGTTAATTCAGAGATGGATTAGCTGTCACTCCTCATTTACCCCTTCTTGCAGCACAGTCATTCATGGAATTATATTCTTTTAATTGGTTGTTGTGATTTTTGTGGACTCCAGGGGTGGAAAACACAGGGAAATAAAACTTAAGTACTGTTTCACTTGATGAATTAAAATGGTCCTTTTGAGATAATGGCCATATAGCATTTAGCTCAGCTAACCCAGAGCTAGCTCACTGTTGGTACTTCATATATGTTACCTACTAAGCACATACTATTGTTAAAAGCAGTTGTTTCTCTGCCTTTTATCAGTAAATCCTTCTTATTAATTTGTAAGCTCTGAGTCCCATTGTCTCATAAGAGTTACTCGGTTGAATTACTTGCTGCTGATTTTAAGGTTCAGTAGGCATGGTGGGGAAGATAAGCATACAAATTTTATTTAACCAATACTTAATGCTTATTTTATGCTTGGTACTGTTCTAAGCACTTGATAAATATTAATTTATGTAACTATCATAGCTGTGAACTAGTTATTTTTGTTCTTCCATTTTACAGAGGAGGATACCAGGACCCAGAGAGGTAAAGTAAGTTGCCTGAGGGCACACAGCTAGTTACTGTAACAAAGCCAGTATTCAAATGCTGGTAGTCTTGCTATTAATAATCATTATCCAAGGCTGAATGTAGATGATGGCATATAAAAAATACACAGACTGTGCTATGGCACTTTAAAGAAGGGAGTGGTTACGGTAGTGTCTGGGAGTTAAAGAAGGCTTCACGCAGGAATTGGTATTTTGGGGGGGACAGCTTTTTTCAAGTGAATGGATATGGGAGAAGAAAAGGGAGTCTGAATAGTAACATGTGCAGAGGCTCAGGGAAGGGAAATGGCAGGGCATCAGTGAAGTCCTGCATATTAGCAGCTTAGACGGATAGACAGAAAGGGAAGCAAGACAGGAAGTCAGGTTCGGGGCGAGAGCATAGCAAGCTTGTGATTCTGAAGGAAGGCCAAGTTGGAGAGAATGTGACATGTTAGGACTGTGATTTGAGTAGTATAGAAATGTGTGGCATGAATCAGAAGTGGTAGAGACTGAGTGCAGGAAAATTAATTATTATGTCCAGAACAGAGGTAATTAGCTCTTGAACTATGGTGAAGACAGGTATAGATACAAGATATCTGAGGTCTAACAATTAAGTTCATGAACATGTCTTAGGAAAAATGCTACATACCTCATTGCTGAGTATCACTATTGTCACCTTTAAAGTGAAGCTTCCCCCTTGGGAAGCTCTACACCAGTGCCAGCACCTAGTCCACCCTTCGTGCAATTTTAGAACTCGTTTTTCTGGAATGGCTATCAGGGGTATCATCATAATAACCTTGATGCCTAAATAGCATCAGAATGTCTTCCTTTCAATATTTCCTTTATTATTGGGTAAAGAAAAAAGCCCCTGGGGGACAGATCAGGTGAATAAGGAGGGTGTTCCAATACAGTTATTTGTTTACTGGATAAAAACTCCTTCACAGACAGTGCTGTGCGAGCTGGTGCACTGTCGTGATGCAAGGACCACACCATTCTCATGCCAAGATTTTCATGTTTATCAATGTTCACTTGGTCTGCTGTGCTTCTCACACTCAAGTAATTATTTTGATCCATAATTCAGTGAATTTTTGCAATGTTTTCATCAGTTGTAACTGGTTGCCCTGACCTTGATTGATCAGTGATGCTTTCTCTCCCCTCAGAAAAATGTATAATCCATTTGTACACTGCTGTTTTCTTTGTGGTATTATCTGTGTAAGCTTGGACTAACATGTGCCTGATTTCACTTATATTCTTGCCAAGTTAAACAAGAAATTTAGGCTGGGCACCCCTAGCTCAGTGGCTAGGGCACTGGCCACATGCTGTGGGGTTGGTGAGTTCAAACCAGCCCTGGGCCTGCTAACCAAAAAACAAAAAACATGGTGGCACTTACGGCTCAAAGGAGTAGGGCGTTGGCCTCATATACTGGAGATGGTGGTTTCAAACCCAGCCCTGGCCAAAAACTGCAAAAAAAAAAAAAAAAAATAGCCAGGCGTTGTGGTGGCTGCCTGTAGGCCCAGCTACTAGGGAGGCTAAAGCAAGAGAATTGCTTGAGCCCAAGAGTTTGAGGTTGCTGTGAGCTATGATGCCATGGCACTCGATTGAGGGTGACAAAGTGAGACTCTGTCTCAATTAAAAAAAAAAAAAGAAATTTAATGTGTATTCATTGCTTTAATTCAAGTTCTGCAATGGCACACAACACACAACAATAATGAACACCTCTCATTCATTAATGAACAGCCTGAAGACACTGTCACACACTGACATGAACACAGTTCTCAGACACTAATGATACCAAGGGTATGAAACCTCACTGGATTGTTTGTACAGAGATGCCAATGTAAGTACAAGGAGAAAAGTTTATGAATTTAATTGTCACATCTCACATTTCATAATTTGAATTGATAGAGAAACGGTATAAATGGAGTATTTATACCATGAGATGACAAGCATATATATTTTATGGTCAATAAAGTCCTTCGAATAACTAAGAAGCTCTGTTCTTGTTTTAAATGAACATATTTTAAGAGGAAAAAGTATATTCATTCATGTCTAAAGGAATATGAAGTTTGTTTAATTCATTGGGCTTATAATGGATATCTAGGCAAATGATTTCCTTCAAGGCTAGATAATTTATTCAGAATGTTGGAATTGAAAATGTTTCAGTCTGCTTATGTAGACAAAATTAGAAACCACTTAAGCCTAATGATATGGAAGAAATGATGGATATAACATTCTTTAAAAGCGCGATCATCTCAGTCTCTTTCATGTAATATAAATATAAATCGCAAGTGAGAACCTAAATTTCTATCAGTTGACTTTGCTAAGCAGAATCTCCTAGCTGACTCATCCTGTTTACAGAAGAATTATTTATAAGTAACCTTTGGAAAACCCCAATAGAAGTGGCTTGGATTAGTGAAGTTGATAAGTTGGTAAATGTCAGTGTAAGAGTATGGAATTATAATTTAGATGCTTGGTAATACAGCAGTATATTAAAATGTTAACTTTGGGCTCGGCGCCTGTGGCTCAACTGGCTAAGGTGCCAGCCACGTACACCTGACCTGTTGGGTTGGAATCCAGCCTGGGCCCGCCAAACAATGATGGCTGCAACCAAAGAAAGGCCAGGCGTTGTGGCGGGCGCCTGTAGTCCCAGCTACTTGGGAGGCAGAGGCAGGAGACTCACTTGAACCCAGGAATTGGAGGTTGCTGTGAGCTGTGATGCCA
>CAUYON010123036.1:0-12184 GCA_963573935.1 Arctocebus calabarensis | reverse complement strand
AATGGCTTTTTGTTTGAAATATTGTTGATTCTGTCTGTGTTCTGTTTTTCAGAAGTCAAGAAAATAATTTTCTGTCTTTTGAGCTGTTTGTAGCTTTTCAAGCAATGTATGTACTTATGAGCAGAATTTGAAACATGTATTTTTTTCTCTCCTTGATTTCTTCAGAATTTGAAAGCCATTTGTAAGTATTCTTAATTTCTGACAATACAGTTATTTGCATAAGTTCAATAAGAATCTGTTTTGTTCTATGGGACATAATGAAGGCTGTGGTTATTTACCAAGGTTTTAGCTGGAATAGCATTTCCAGAGGTGTCCAGACTGCATTAAGGAATTCAGGTTGACTTTATAAGGCCAATAAGAAAAGCCCTTTGAAAGACTGGCCAGATACCCATCAGTAACATTTCCTGATCTGTGGTAAGTAATGAAGGTCGCTTGCTGACGGGTCTGGGAATTGAAAATGTGCTTGGGGAACTTCAAGAGAAGAGGAATTTACCCAATGCATACAGGTGTCTAATGGCACAGATGAAACCTGAGCTTATGAAAAGCTTTCAAGAAAATCCAGCCTAAGATTCCTTATAAAAGGTTCCAGCAAAGCCAATTCGTCAGCTTTCAAAGGAAAGAGCCTAGCTGGCTAATAATTAATTATTCTCACTGCACTTGATGCAGATAATCAGACCCAGTATACTGAAGGTACAGTTTATTTTGGCAAGTTAGTTCTGCTATACTTTGTCTTTAGTAAAAAGAGAAATTGGAGAGAGAAAATTGATTCAAAGAGAAAAGAGGCTGTGGCCCACATGTATTTAGATCCCAGCCTTGTCTGTACTATAAACTTATAAAATGAGATGCAACTGTTTTACCAAATTAATCTGTTAAATGGGGCCAAAAGACTGGTCAAAGAGTATAGAATTATATACAGTAGATATATTTACTCTGAAGCCTTAAGCATCAACAAAGGTCACCTATTGGCTACACTGGAAAAGTTTGTGCAGTATTAGATGCTATCTACTGTGTCTATATACATACTTCAGAAAGAATTAAAACCTGAAATGAGAATTTCCCAGTAAGTGGTGTAACTGTAACACTGCATCCTACTGTGCCTAATCCATATACTCTGCTGAGTCTGCTGCCAGCAGAAGCCAAGTGCTCACTTGCCTGGACTTAAAAGATGCCTTTTTCAGTATAAGGCTGGCTCTGGGAAGCCAGAGGCTGTTTGCTTTCCAGTGGGAGAGACCAGACACGGAAACTGAGATCCAGTACACATGGACCAGGTTGCCACAGGGGTTCAAAACACCCACAATATTTGGAGAAGCACTGGCTCGTGTCCTCCAGAAGTTCCAGGCTGAGGAATTAGAATGTATGCTGCTCCAATATGTCCATGACCTCCTTCTAGCGCCTCCTACCCGGGAGGGCTGAGCCTGAGGCACAGACTATCTTTTATGACATCTAGAGGTATATGACTATAAAGTGTCCAAACAAAAGGTCCAGATTTTCCAGCAGCAAGTACATTATCTAGAATTTACCATCCAGGAGGGGTAGAGGAATTTAGGCATGAAATAGAGGCAGGTCATTAATTGCCTCTCCACTCCCATGAGCTGAAAGCAATTTTGGGAGTTCTTAGATGCAGAACTTTTGTAATCTTTGGATCCCCAACTTTAACGTCTTGGCTCAGCCCTTGTATGAGGCAACTAAAGGAGAGAAAGGAGAGCCCTTAGGATGGGGAGGAGAACAGGAACATGCCTTCTCCCAGCTAAAAGTGAGGCCGATAAATGCACCTGCATTGAGAACTACCACATTTGGCCAAGCCTTTCACTCTGTATATCTCAGTGACATGAAAGATGTCTGTAGGTGTGTTAACCCAGCTGGCTGAGTCCTGGCCAAGGCCTGTAACTTCCCTCTCTAAGCAATTGAATGGAGTGGCAAAAGGATAGCCACCATGCTTATGGGCTTTAGCCACTACTGCTCTCCTTGTACCAGAAGCCAATAAGCTGACTCTAGAGCAGGATCTCAGAGTGAAAGTACCCTGCTCTGTGGTCACTTTAATGGACACTAAAGGATATTTTTGGGTCTCTAATGTAAGAACACCCTGAACCAAGCCATCCTCCTTCCAGTCAGTGGAAGAGAGACTGAGCATGACTGTACAGAAGTGATAATGTGTATTCTAGCAAACCTGACCAGCCTTAGACAGATGCAGACTGGGACTTGTATGTAGATGGAAGCAGTTACATGATGGCCCAAGGTGAGTGGCAGGCTGGGTATGTAGTGGTCACCTTAACAGAGACTGTAGAGCTAAGCCCTTACTCCAAAGAACATCAGTTCAGAAGGCTGAGTTAATTGCCGAGCCTTAGAACTAAGTCAAGGGAAAAATGTGAATGCTTTTCTGGCTCTCCAAGTACTCAGGGAATCATACAAGGAGAAGGGACTATTAAATTCTGAGGAAAAGGACATTAAGTATCAGCAGGAGATACTTCAGTTGCTAAAGGCAGTATGGAAACACCAGAAGGTGGTGGTGACACATTGTCCTGGACATGAAGGAGATGCTTTCACCATCACTAAAGGGAACACTAGGGTCAGTACAGATGCAAAAAGTGCTGCATCCAAACCATACCAGGTGTCACAAGTGGCTCCCCTCATCCCATGGATTCTGGAGATCACCCCATCTACTCTTGGGAGGAGAAGGAATGGTTGACAGTGGAGGGGAGCCAGGAAGCAGAGGGAGAATGGATAAAGATGCCAGATAGACAAGTAGCAGTCCCCCAGGTTCTAGGAACCACCGTGGTGACATGAATATTTGATGAAGTTGCTGGGCAGGTACTTCTACATCTCCCACCTGGTGGCCCTGGCCCAAACTATCAGTCTACAGTGTGTTGCCTACAGCCAGTTCAATGTGTGCCAAGGACTGACGATACCCCCAGGAATCCAGTCATATGGAGCAACGCCCTTTGAGGACTTCCAGGTAGACTTTACTGAAATGCCCAGGTTTAGAGGGAACAAGCACTTGCTGGTGACTTGGAAGACTTGGAAGAAGTAAAAGCCTTCCCCACCAGGATGAAAGAACTCCTGAAGTAGTAAAGTATTGCCCAGGGAAATCATCCCATGGTTTAGGTTGCCCCTCTGGTTTAAAGTTGACAATGGGCTAGCCTTCATAACAGAACTAGTGCAAATAATAAGCTAAAGTTTTGAATAACTTATAGGCCTCTAAGCTAAGACAGAATAAAGTGCATGAACAGGACCATGAAAGCAGAAATTGGTAAACTCTGCCAGGAAGCAAAGCTTAATTGAATACAGGCTTGCCACTGGTGTTATTCAAAGAGGCCTCTGTCAATCCTCTGCAATTTAGCAGGAACTCCTAAAAGAACTGGGAAAGACTAAACTAAATAGACAAAAACCCTAGAATAGCAAGGAAAATCTCCACTGGGATAATTAACTGTGTTCTGTTTAGTCTTTTGTGTCTGTGCATCCTTTCTCTCTGGAGGGTCAAATGGACCAAGTCTAGGTCTAGAATCAGAAACTAGTCCCCCTGAAACCAAAGTAGAGAGAATTTTCCACCATCATCCTGACCACACACACAGCGGTGAAGGTGGAAGGAATCCTTACATGGAGTCATCACAGCTCCTAAATAGGACTTCACTGGCCCTTGGGAACAGTGAAGGTAACTTTTAGGACAGTCAACATGCCCTGCTCCAGCCACATACTGGGAGCTGGCTGGTCAATGCATGGCTGAAGCTTGAGGAAACGCCTCAAGGGACTTGTCTTAATTGGACTTTGGACTTTGGGAAAAGGGGGGGAAATGTCACAGGGAAAAGTAAAAACTCATATGTATATTAGCCCACTACCTCAGTCCTATTAAGGCTGAGTAGAGAATCCAAGAAGTCACAGTCCCTAAGACCTCAGTGCTAAAAAGTAATTAATATTGGCACCTGCAAAAACAAGTTGATATTGAAACCCCCAATTAAAATATATTGGAGTCTCAAAAGGGGGGAATAAGAGAGGATATCCAAGGAGGGTGAGGTCTGGGAGAACAGGTCTTGTCAAGGAGAGCACAAAGATACACTTGTAGGGTCCTCTCCATGGTGACTCAGCCCTTAGGAATTTGTAAACTTAACTTCCTGGAACTTGGAAATTTCCAAGTTCTGTGAAATACTATAGTTCTGTAGGGGCTGGACTAGCATCTCCCGCTTGATTCAAACTGGCCAGTTAGAAGGGTACCTGTGGGGTGGAACTTTTTGACCTTTGATAAAAAGGGAAAGATCAAATCAGACAGGGAGCGTGGCCATTTGGAATTCTTCCATACAATAAGCTCTCAGCTCGTGAATAAGCCCTTCCTCTTATAAACGTGGTGTTTGGGTGCTCTTTCTCTCCATTGGGCCTTGTCTTCCTGCAAAAGATCTACCCTTGCAGCCAATTGGTGTTTACTTCTGGCTGCTTGTAGAATTTTATCCTTCTCAACTTTGGAAAAGTTCATTATGATGTTTCTTGGAGATGCTCTGTTTGTGTTGGGACAATCTAGGGTTCGATATCCCTCTAAAAGTAACCCATCAACCCATGAATGGTTTAACAAATTGTGGTATATGTATACCACAGAATACTAAGCAGCCACAAAAGAGAATGGATACTTTACATCTTTTATGTTTACCTGGATGGAACTTAAACATATTCTTTTTAGTAAAGTATCTCAAGAATTGGGGGGAAAATGTATCCAATGTACTCAATACTATTATGAAACCAATATATAATCACCTGCACATTCATATGAAAGATAAAATGCAATTATCATTGAAAAAGAAGGAGGGAAGAGGAGGGAAAGGGGAAGAGAGAGGTGATGATGGGAGGAGGGAGAGCATTTGGTGGGACCTCATCTATTGCGCATAATGGATGCTACATTTCAAATCTATTAAGAGTAGAGTATAAATGTCTGACCACAACAAATAAATAAGTGAAGTGATGGCTATGTTAATGAGTTTGATGTAAGCATTTCACATTTTATATCAAATCAGCATACTGTACCCCATAATGTACACAGTTATGATTTAATTTAAAAAATTAAAAAATAAGGTGAAATGCTCTGCAGTTTACTGTTTGTAACTTGCTTTTCTCACGTACAAATATATTATAAAAACTTTCATTTCCACAAATATATCACTGTTTTATAAAAAATAAAAGTAGAGTATCAGAAACTTCGACAATGCTTGGGAAATTTTCATTTATGATGTCCTCTGGTAGTACTTCCCTTCCTTTGGTTCATTCGTCTTCCCTATCAGGGATATGCATAATTTGAATGTTTGAACAGTTTTTTTTTTTTTTTAGAGACAGGCTTTTGATTTGTTGCCCTTGGTAGAGTGCCATTGCATCACAGCTCACAGCAACCTCCAGCTTTTGGGCTTAGGCGATTCTCTTGCTTCAGCCTCCTGAGGAGCTTGGACTATAGGTGCCCACCACAATGCCTGGCTATTTTTTTGTTGCAGTTTGGCCAGGGCCGGGTTCGAACTCACCACCCTTGGTAGATGGGGCTGGTGCCCTACTCACTGAGCCACAGGTGCTGCCCTAAACAGTTTTTGAAGTCCAATAAATCTCAAAGCAAATACTATGCATTTTTGCTCTTCTTTTCTCGCTCTTTAAATGTCTGAGTTAGCTCAAGAGGTATATCTTCTAGCTATGAGATTCTTTCTTCTCCATGGTCTCATCTGTTATTGATACTTTTTACTGTGTCTGGCCATTCCCTGATTGACTCTTTCAATTCCTTAAGCTGTGATATATCTTTTGTAACTTTTTCATTTCTTTCATTAACTGTTTGGGTCAGTTTTTGAATTTCTTTTTGGTTATTCTCCACTTGCCCTTCTATTCTCTTCATTGTTTTTGCCATCCATATTTTTAATTTCCTTTCTGTTATTTCCACAATTTCTTTGTAGGCAGAATCATCTGAGGTAGCTACCTTATGATCCCTTGTGTAGGGGAGAGTTGTCGAGCTATCAAAATCTGTTCTGGTTTTTCATGTTGCCAGAATTTTTCTGTTGGTCTTCTCATGAGTGTTTTTTTCTTGTTAACTTCTTCCCCTACTTCTTCCTCTCACTTCCTCCTTCTCTTTAGATTACCTTGTCTCTGTGCTTAAATGTTGAAATGTCCTTTTGGTATAGGGCCAAACGGAAGAGATGGGTATAGAGTGAGAAAGGAAGAAAAAAAGAAAAAGGAAGAAAAAATATGGGTAAAAGGGAAAAATTGGAAAAAAAAAAGGAAAGAAGAATAGAAAGAGAGAGACAGGAGTAATAGTGGTGTTCAGCAGAGTGCTTTGAGACACATCTACAATTTCAGGGTGGGTTCCTTGAAGCCAGGAGTCCTTACCAACTTGAGTAAAATCTATGTTAAATATAGCAAAAGAATCAGCAGTATGTCAACCCAGTGGGGACCTACCAATACCATTCTTCCCAAGGCCTATACTAACATCCTAGAAGAACATCCTAAACTGTGTGTTCAAGGCCTCTTTGAGCCAGGCCAATGCTGTTTCACCCCAGCCCAGGACTTAGAGTGGTGGTCTGTCCCATAAATAGAATACAGAATGCAAAAGAATAAAATAAATGATAATAGTAATAACAATAATAAAAGTATATAAATAAAATAAAAAATAAAATTATATATTATGTAAAAAATCTTAGTTGTTGTTTGAGAAATTTATGTGGGAAAGATGAGAAAAGTAGAAAAATCTCTTCAAAAAGAGAGGAAAAGGAGAAATATATAAAAGAGAGAAGAAAAGTGTCAGAAAACCATAGCAAAAAGGGAGCTTTGATATTGAAGAAAATTAAAATAAAAAAATAAAAATGTAACAAAATGAATACAAACAAAACAATAAAGAAAAATTGAAAAAACAATCACAATATATAGCCTGGATACCAGTTGGTGTTCTATGAATGTAGGAAAAAAGAGAAAAAAGGAATATAATGCAATATTTTTCCTGGACACCAGTGGTGCTCTGTGATAAGGAGATGCAAAACACACAACCTGATTCTGCTGTATAAGATGGGGGCTAGAAGCCACTGTCTAGTTGCTGAGGAGACCCAGTCAGGTCTTTCTGACTTATTTGTCCTCAGTTAGGGGTTGTGACTTTACTAGCATTTAATCCCCACAGGGTTAGGAGCCTGAAGCTCTTGCCAGGTGACTTAGGAGACATGCCTCAACCTTCCAAACGGTTCCCTTTGGCCACAAAATGGCTTTCCCAGCACAATGGGCGCCACACAATTCACCCCATGGTGAATGGGGGCTGCCTGCTGGTGTGCCAGAGCTGGCCATGCACTAGACCCTGCAAGGTGTTCCTCCTAGGAAGCCCCCCACTCAGTGGTGGTGCCTAGCTAGTAATTCAACCAATGAAAGGTCCATCACCTTGGTGGTTCAATCCCAGCTGCCAGCCACTGTTCAAGTTCACTTGCTTGCTAAAGCCCTCACAGGTAGTTGTGTTGAGCACACATGTCCAAAAAACAAACAAACAGACAAACAAACAAACAAACTGCAGGGAAGAACTTTCCTGTCTCTAACCCTCCACCAGAGGGCCACTGTCCTCTGCTTGAACCCAGGCACTTGCTTTCTGTGCTGGCCTTCTTCTACTCCTGACCTCCCCCTTGGCTCCTGGAGTCTCCTGCGAATTCACTTTGCCCCCAGAGTGATGTTTCTGGACAGAACACCCCAGCCAGAGGTGACTGGAGTCCCCTCTCCCCAGTCTCATCATGACTGGTTGCTAAAGAGAGGTCTCTAGTCCATCATCTTCTCTCTGATGTTCAGGATTTGTTTTGCAGCATTGCCTCATGTCTAGCTATTAAAATGTGTATTATGACACAAGTTCTTTCTGCTTTAACAAAGATACAAATATAGTAATGGCTTTTAAAAGATGGAATTTTAATCCTGTCCAGGATTTATATGTCAGCTCCACAATCCAGGCTTCTTTTTTTTTCTTGCCATCCTCAACATGTATCTTCTATATCTAGGTCCTTGGTGGTTGCTTTAGGTCTCACCACAGCATCTCCAACCCAGGAGCAAGAAGGCAAAATGAAAACAGAGCAAGACAAAAGTATATTCCTTCCCTTTAATTGTATAATATAAAATTTGCCTGATTTATTTCTATTCACACATCATTGTTCAGAGCCTGGTCACATGGCCACACCCAGCTACTAGGGAGGTTTAGGTGGATGATGAAGTGCTTACATCAATTTTTTTTTTGTTTGAGTCACAGCAAAGAATAGAGATGGGAATGACAAGCAGCAGTCTATGTCACATAGGGTATGAAAACAAGAGGAATATGGAAAAAAGGGTGGTCCGTTTACCATAATATTATAAAATTAAGTCTTATATTATTAATATTTAACTTTTTCATCATTTGCCTTTATGTTTTCCCACTTTGCAATTGAAGAAGGAACCATTAATTATATGTTCCTCTAGGCTCCCCCACAACAAACTGGGTAGATATATCAGAATATTGATTGCTTAATTAATGTCTGGAATGAATAAATGACTTAATGAATGTTGAGTGAGCCCTCCTCCCCAAAAAATATCCTGATAATAACAGATTAGGATTGCTTTTTTTATTTTCTATTTTTTTAAGTAAAATGTTAGATTTTTTAAAATTAAATTTTAAACAAGAAGTATTATGAGGAAAAACTACTCAAATTGCATAAGCAATTTTTGAAGCATGTCTAGTATGTCCAAACTCTCATGTTAAATTTTACTGTGGAAAAAATTAAATGGTGACATTTAAAGTCCTATTGTAGATTTGGGTTTAAAAGTTTGGTAGGGCTTCTAAGCTCCTTGCCTCCAATTAGGGTGAGTCGTGAAAAGAGGATATAAGTTTTAGATTTGGAGAAAATATCTCTAATTTCCCATAGAAGAGGTATAGTAGCATGTTGAGTTATGTAGAAATGATAATCAGTTATCTGTAAAAAGCTAAAGCTAAAAATGATTAAGTATTAACACTAACATGTGAAATATAACTCAGAGCTTTTAAATAAATATAACCACCTACTTGTATTTATTGTGACAAAATATTGTATAAAACAACCTTGGTATTTTGATATTTACAATTGAAATTAATTTAGAGTTCGAACATTCTGATAGCTCTGGATACTTTCTGTCAAAAACTCTTGCACCCAAACTTTGAAATTCTTCAATTAGAGAAACCTGATCACAACACAATTCAGTTCAAATGGCATTTATTGAATTTATATTTGCAGGAACTCTATTAAGGAGCTTCAGAATTAAGTTCCTGTCTCAAACCACTACTAAGCTTCCAAAGCGCAATAGTTTTCTCCTATCTTTTTGCTATATGTAGAAGCAGAAGATTAAGAATTAAAACAATTTAGCATATATGGGTATTTTAAAAGTATGAGTCTTTTCTAATTAGTAATGTCCTTTATAACTAAATACAAGTTTTTACATTTGTTTTTCTTATCTTAGAAGTAGTATTTTCTATTTTCTCCTTTCAACAATCATAGCTAATTAAAATAAATTTAACTGTTAGTAAGAATTTTAGTGCATTAGATTTTTATAATGTGCATATTAATCAAATACATTCCAAATTTCATAGAAAGATATATTCAAAGGTTACTTTTAAAAGGCACATTTGTAAACATAGGTCTCAACTGATCTGTACCCACACTAAGAATACATCAGCCCTCAGAGATGCTGATATAAGTACGTTTATAAATACTCAATATTTTAGAGGATCAATACAAGTATTAGTCTTATAATTATTCTTACCTTTTTGAATTAGTGTCTGATCACTAGGCACTAAATCTGACCAGGGCATGAATTCACATTGCTGTATATCCAAAAAGTACTCAAAGATAGAACTTTCATTAATTGGTAGCTTGAGGTCTACATTAAAAAATAATACATAAATGAATTCAAGTAAGAAAGTATTCAATTATGAAAATTTTCACTAACCTTTTGAACACTACATGGCTATAATACCCAGGCTATATCCAACTTTATAAAATAGACCTTATTTTTCCAATCTTTAATGTATAAGAGCAAAGTTTTATCAACTTTTTGTCCTTTCTACAATCAAAAGCAAGATGAATTATGATTTGATATTCTTTGAAGTCATACCCCAAAGTGCTGCTTATTACCATGTGTTTGGATGATTAAATTCCCAAAGTAAATTGATTGTGGGACCAATATATTATAGAACTTTGATAGTTATTTGTAAATGACATTTATTTTTACACTGTAAAAGTAATACATTTCTTAGAAAAGTCTAGGAATATAGAATAATAAAACTAATTTTATTATGGATTTACTACATGAATAAAAATGTTAATATTTCATATATTCTTCAATTATTTATAGCATTTTATATACAGTAAAATTCATCTTCATTTTTGTATACAGTTCTATGAGTTTTTTCTCACATGCATGGATTTTTGTTACCATTGTTACATGTAGGACACAAAACAATTCTAAAACTCTAAAGAAATTTCTCACTGCTACCTCTTTTGTATTTAGACCCTCCTCCTAGTCCTAATTCCTGGCAACCATTGATTTGTTCTGTTTTTGTTTTGCCTTTTCTTATATGACATAAAATGTGTAACTATGATAGCTAATTTTATGTGTCATTTTGACTGGCCTAGGGGATGTCCACATAGCTGGTCAATCATTACATCTGGATATATCTGTGAGGGTGCTTCCAGAAGAGATTAGCATTTGAATCTGTAGAGTGAGTAAAGAAGGCAAGGAAATGTGGGTAAGCCTCATGAATTCTGTTTATGTCTGAATGCAACAAACAAGCAGAGGAAGGGAAGATTCTCTTCTCTAGAGCTAGGACTGTCTTCTTTTGCCCACTGACATCTGCACTCCTGGTATTTTGGTCTTTGGAATTGGGGACTTGCCAGCATATCATCCCCTCTAAAATTATATCACTTGGTTTCTTGGTTCTCCAGCTTGCAGATGGCATATCATGTGACTTCTCAGCCTCCATAAACACATGAGCCAATATAGCAACACATATTCTCTTGTTACTGTTTCTCTGGAGAACGTGATTAATATAGTAACTGTTTGATACTGGGTTCTTTCAGTTAGCATAGTGCATTTGAGATTCACTCATGTTCTTGCATGTATCAAAAATTCATCCTTTTTACACATTCCATCATGTGTATATGACCCATGTACAAAATTAGGAAACCACACACCCATTAAAGGACATTTGAGTGGTTTTCTAATTTTGTCAATTGTGAATAATATTGCCTAATATTTGCATAATATATATATATTTTTGGTGTGAATATAAGTTTTCATTTCTCTAGGATAAATATTTAGAAGTGAGATTTCTGGGTTATATGGTAAGTAAACATTCAACATTTTAAGAAAATGCCATACTGCTTTCCAGTAAGTGAGTAAGTGGCTGTATCATTTTGTCTTCCCATTAGCAACATATGAAAGTTCTTGTTGCTATACATCCATACTAACACTTAACATTGTTGGTATTTTAAAATTTAATCATCCTAATAGATACATAATGGTATCTCACTGTGGTTTTAATTTTCATTTCCAAAATGACTAATAATGTAGAGCATATTTTCATATGCTTATTCACCATTTGAATATCTTCTTTGGTGAAATGTGTATTGTTTATTTATTTATTTCTTCTTCTTCTTCTTTTTTTTTTTTTTGTAGAGATAGGGTCTTGATATGTTGTCCAGGCTGGAGTGCAGTGGTGTGATCATAGCTCAGTGCAGCCTTGAATTTGTGGGTCCAAGCAATCCTCCCAGCTCAGTCTCCCAACTAGTTGGGACTACAGGTGTGCACCCACCATGCCCAGCTAATTTAAAAAATTGTTTTTGTAGAGATAAGGTCTCACTGTGTTGTCTAGGGTGGTCTTAAACTCATGCCCTCTAGTGATCCTATCTTTGCCTCTCAAAGTGCTAAGTGTAAAAGCATAAGCCTTAATAACCAGAAAACATAGAGAACTTCAATGTAATTGCAAGAAAAAAACAAGAGATCCTATCTCAGGATGGGCAAAAGAGCTGAAAAGAAACCTCTCCAAAGAAGACAAGCGCACGGCCTTCAAAGACATGAAGAAATGCTCATTATCCTTAATCATCAGAGAAATGCAAATCAAAACTACCTTGAGATATCATCTAACTCCAGTAAGATTAGCCCACATGATGAAATCCCAAAACCAGAGATGTTGGCGCGGATGTGAAGAAAAGGG